>OY992878.1:19577388-19644888 GCA_963921405.1 Cepaea hortensis | reverse complement strand
ATTAAATAAATATTATTAAGCAATGGGTTTTAATAAAGAATGTAAACGCACGGTAGAGTGTAGATAGATTGTAAGTTGTAACAACAATACATAAAAAATGATAACATAAAATATTTAAAAAGCCGGACATTTTAAAGGTTTTTAGCTTTGCCTGCCGGACGGAGGACACTAGGCTAAAAAGGGGGACATGTCCTCTCTTTGCCGGACGTCTGGCAACCCTACACTGGACAGAAAAACCACGATCAGCTCTTAACTTTCGCTCTTTTCGAGCGATGCAAGCCGCATCCTAGCAGCATGTTATAAACATCTTAGCCGTGTGTTATAAACATCTTAGCCGTGTGTTATAAACATCTTAGCCGTGTGTTATAAACACCATTGCTGCGTGTTATAAACACCCTAGTCGCGTGCTATAAACATACACGCAGTATTTGATCACACACTTGTCAAGTTCACACTATCGCTCTGTGTGTGTTGTTTGTATGCTGACGAAGGCTTTAGCTGCAAGGTCCACTCTGTTACTTGTAATCGTGTTTTAGTCAAGCGTACCGATTCTACTTCTGGTTTTATGGTGATTGAAGCCCACGACGCGAATACACTGGTTTCTATTTTACGTAGCTTGCTTTACGAATCTGTCACAAACACATGTTGTCCTGTGATATTTTTCAACCATAGAAACGTCGCGTTACAGCTTCCACTTCCATTATCAAGCACTTATTACAAAGAGCACTTCTTGCATGTAGCAGTTCTTGCACGCAGTACTTCTTGCATATAGTACTTCTTGCATACCGCATTTTTTTGCATAGAGCACTACTTACATGCCGGCTCCGTGGCCGAGGGGTTAGCAGCTTTCTCCGCTAACCCCGAATACTCTCGTCACGTGACGCGACGAGAATTAGCAGTGGTTCGAATCGCAAAAGTGACATATGAGAGTATGGAGCCGGTCGCTCAGAAAGTCGTGGCGTGCTGATGAGCGTAATCTAGCCTAGGAATCAACATACAGCTGAAAGATGCTGGTGTTGACCGCAATATCCTGTAACAGGATGGAAAACGCGGAAAAAAAAAAAAAAAAAAAAAAAAAAAAAAAAAAAAAAAAAACAACAACAACAAACAAACAAACAAACAAACTACTTACATTCAACACTTCTAACCTAGAACATTTCTTGCATATATCACTTCTTGCCTAGAGCACTACCTGCATGCAGAACATCCTGCACAGAACAATTCTTGCATGCATCACTTCCCGCATAAAGCACTTCTTGCATACATCACTTCTAGAATAGAGCATTTCTTGCATAGAGCACTTCTAGCATATATAACAGAGCACCATCTCTGTTAGTAGTTTAGGAGATGGATGGTGTGCAATAGAAAAGGGTTTGGGATATGAATAGGTGCACGTGTGAGCACGATTGGACTAGTTGTTAGGGATGCTCACGCGTGACGTAAAAGATAAACATAGTAGAGTTCCAACTCGCCATGCAAACTAACAAGAGGTGTTTTCAATTTGCTGTACATACTTTTATACCTTGACCAATAAACCGACACGTTTACAATTTGGCCGGAGCCTTGATTTGATATATATGCAGTTGCACTATGTTATATTCAGACTCTCCGTGATCTGTTACAGTCTGAAATGCTGCTAGTATACCAGGATACTGATTTGAGCTGTCGCGGCCACAAACGATCAAAGAGGTCATCATCACAAAACAAAACAATGGATTTCTAGAAGACAGAAATTGTCAGAGGCCACGGACAATTATGTTGAAGTCATGCATTATTGAGAAGCAAACAATATCGTATCTGCAAATCTTTTGAGAAGCAAACAATATCGTATCTGCAAATCTTTCTGATGGGGCTGATGTTTGTTAAAACCGCCACACAAAGCATAATATCCTGAGTTGTGGAACAGAGCTGCCATCATCATTGTCCAGTCCTGAGCTGACCTGGCCGTTGTTTTTAAACGTCAATATGCTACCTTGAAATGTCGTCTTACTGGAGCTATTGATCTGGCCGTTACCGTCATCATGTTATTGAAATTGACCTTGGTTGCCTGAAGTGAAGTCAGGAGCTGTGAAGAGTTCATCCTTAATCACAAAAGGTTGGTGGTCAACGTTTATACTGAGACAAGCCATTTGCTCATTTGTTTTCGATCGTTGTCTCCTATTGAGGAAACTCTGCTACTTACGAAAATCAACTCCATTCGAGGTTGGTCATAGATGCAACTATCTTGAACTCTGGCTCATCAAAATGTCACTCAAGCAAAGCGATATCGTTAATGTGGAATCTTCGGAAGCGGGTGGGCATAGTGGGTTGCCGTCCTGCTGAAGAAGAGACCCTATTTAAATCGCTAGAGACGTTTCAAATCCAGACGTGCCTTTTTCGGGTGAAGTCCAGACGTGCCCTTTTTCGGGTGAAAAGAAGCCACAAATCTGGGGTGCCCACCAATGGGTGAAATCAAGAGTCCAGAAGTTCTCCTTTCGTTATGATGGAATAGAGGAACACGACACGCTCGTTTTTTTTTCTGCGAAGCCTACAGTTGTCAAGCATAATCCTCAATCGGCGTGTTTGGACTTACTTTCCTGGTGGACCCGTGGAAGACATATTTCAGCCCTTTAACACATGGCAGAGGAACAAGTTTCGTTAACACAGGTGTTAATTGGAGTAGACTCAACTCCGCAATAAAACAACAAGGAGTAGGCATGTATGTATAATTATTTGTTGTAGGATATTGAAGAATTGAAAACTTGATGCATGTTTTTAAAGATTTGTTCTTTGAATAACCTTTTTACAGAGTATGGAATAGCGATAGGAAAGCTGCCTACGTATTGAAAACAACATATCATAAAGGCGTGGTGAATTAATATGGATATCTTTTATAGGAAGTTAGAACGTGTGACGGGATTAATGGACAGCCTAAGGATGGACGTAGACAGAATTTCATCTATGATAGAACTGATAAAGAGACAGACGCTCGAACGAACAGAGCACAAGACAGATATGAGATATTTTGATGTAGACAAGCCCAATAGATGGCAGCCGATCAATAGGAACGATAACCAGTGTGGTTATAATTCTAAAGTTATCAACCATATACATATGAAACCAGATAAGAGAGAGACACAGAGATATGGAATGAATCAATACAAAAATTTAGGAATTGGTAATAGCCAGAAAAGGAATTTGTATAAGAAACAGTGGTCTTGGCCTTCAAATAGTGAAAACGCAAGAGCCTTGCGAGAGAACTGGTTTCAGATCAGACAGTTGCGATATTCGGTAGCAAGGTTGAAAAACAGAGAAGGAAACACAGACAAGATTTTGGGTAGTCAGGAGGTATCTTCAGTCTTTAGTGTCAGACAAGAAAGAGAGGCACAGACGCAGTCAGGCAATAGTGTGGAAAAGAGTACTCAGACATCGATTGATAAAGTAGTAAGGAAAATTCAATCAAAACCAACTGAGTTGAAAGTGACAAAGAGAGACACCGTTGCATTAAAGAAAGACACTGGTACAGAAGTTAGACAACCCAAGACAAAAGACAGCAGAAAGAAAATTAGAAAGAGTGTTAAGACTAGAAATGAAAAAAGTTTGCTCATATATAATCATGGATGTAGAACCGAAGAATCTTTTGAGTCGCCGTCTTTAGAATCAGAATTTTCAGACCTCACAGATTTTAGTATAGAATATACACCAGACAGGGATTTAAAAGGAATGAATGGGAACGAGAGGATTGCACTACAAGCAGATCCTGACTCGAAGCGAGATGTTTCCTCGTACGGTATGATTGCTGGTAGGCAAGCAGACAAATTTTTAGTTAGTAACTCTTTGGAACAAGATAACAGTATATATGGTAGAAAAGTAGTAAAAGCCAGGAGACGAATTCCAAAGATGGGAGAGAATGATACTTTTATAAAGAAAGATGTCTATCTATTGGAAAGTAGAACACAAAAACAGCAAAAAGCTGAAGAGTCGCTGGAAAAAGCTAGAAGTCTCATGAAGTCGATAAGACCATGGCTATATGGAAATAACAAATACGTGCAGATTTGAGTATTTTGTAACTGAGCTTGGAGTAATTCAAGTTTGATGAGGCTTATACCGGTTCAAAAGTTATGTTGCTGTGGAGAGCACAATGGAGAGGGTAGTGCGGATGTTATAGCCTGAAAATAGCGCGAAGAAGTAGATCATTATTATGAAGTGATGAGGAGGTTAAGATAAAGTGAGTGAGTAGTTGACTGTCGGAGTAGTTGGATGTGGGAATTAGGTAGGACGGATGGTAGTGTTTGCTTGTGATGGTTGAGAAAAGCGGAAATAAGAAAGCAGTCGAATTGTGAAAGTCCTGTTGAGTGTTGAAGTAATTCGTCTGGTTATGCGTTGTTCTTGCATGGGTAAAAGTGTAGACAAACATGTGTGCGTCGGGCTGAAGAAAGAAGCTTTGATAAGTCTTTTGGGGTGGAGCATGGATAGAACGATGTCAGGTGATTAGTAGTAGTAGCGCATGCATGTACGAGGCGTTTGGTATATCTTGTGTCACTGTGTGTGGAAGTGATCGACACGCTTAGGCTGCGGTGAGTAATTGCTAGAATGTTGAATTGGTGTCTAATTTGTTTTCTTGCAAGTAATAGTATAGGTACGTCAGCTTGTCGTGATATGAGAATAATGACGAGAACGAGGTTGTCTGTACATAGTGAGTGCTCAGTGCATATGAGAAGCATAAAGTACGACTGCCGTGCGAATATGTGAAGAGTGGCTGATGGGTGACGCTGATAAAACATACCGGTGATTTTGTGGAGGACAGAGTAAGTGAGTATGCGGAAGTTGGGGGGTAGAGAGAAGATGATTGGAAAGGTGTGATGTCTTTTGTTTGGAATGTGTGGTGTTGGACTGAATTAATGAAAATTCTATGACAGGGTGACAGAAAGAGAGTTAACATTTTGAATGACGTTTCATAAAACAAATTTAGTATTGTTGGCAGAGACATGTCGAAGCAAGAATGCCTGATACAGAGAAATGAGAGAAGATGGTTTGCCCAGTCGGAGTGAGGTTTGTCGTTAGTCATGTGTGGTGTTGCTTACTGTTTCTGAAAGAGTCCCGATAAATAGGAGTAACATTGAGTAGTACTGAAAGATGAGTGATGTAAGCAAGAGAAGGAGAGAATGTGATTAGCCAAATGAACATCAGAGTATTATAAATAGAGCACTATAGAATGTGTTCCGATAAATGTGACTGGTTTGACTATCATCGCGGTGTGAGAACGAAGTTAAGAGAAAGTTGAGGATAGTTTAGAGTTGTTGTGGTGAGATGTTGGAAAGTACTGATACAGGAGACTGAAATGTTGGTTGCGTCGGGTAGACGAGAGACTTAAAAATAGAATTAGTTATTGACAAATATAGTAGCAAGATGTGTTGGTGAAGTCTATAATAAATAGACATTCGTTGTTGGTTGTAGCATTGTGGAGACACCGTGGTAAACGGGATGAATGTTGGTACAAATCAAATTCAAGGGAAACAACTGGATTAGGAAATGGCTGTGCTGAGTTGCAGTTTACCTTACTGAGTAGATGAATTGTGGTGTGCTGAAATAGCCACACTACTTGGTAAATAGAGCAATTTTTTGCTGTAGTTTACAGTAATTGTTTGGTTAGTATGTCAAGTGCAGTAGTGTCGCAATAGGATAGTTTTGTGAAAGATGGAATGTTGGGAAGGGAAATAATCAATGCTTGACTTCCAGAAAAAGTACGGTCATTTGTTGATTAATGAATTTTGCTTGAGGGGAACATATATTGTTCTGCGTTATGATGAGAATATGGTCTGTAGGTAACATATATATATATATATATATATATATATATATATATATATATATATATATATATATATATATATATATATATATATATATATATATATTGGGGTTAATGCCTAGCATTGAGTTGTTTTCTTCCCACTGTTGTAAGAGTATATATAGGCATGACTTGTGTTCCTTGAATAGATATGTATTACATTGGTCCGTATAAGAGACCAATGTTGTTTAGTCACAATAAGTAGTTGATTTCTATGTGAATTTGATTATTATTTCACTATATATATTTATGAAAAATGTTGGGGATAAACAGTTAAAACCAGGGAGGGGTGATATTGTTCTATTTTGATTTGTCTTGAATTGTGAGTTTATCTAGCTTACTTTGGTTAAATATTAGCATATTACTTTGTTTATTAATTTTCATTTGGCAAAAGTTATAATGCTGTTACTTATTGAGTTGCCCTGACTATGTTTAAATTAGTTTTTCTTTTGGCGTTCAATTGCGTGGAGTTTTAAAACAGAAACTAGTTAATAGGGTCCTTGAGAGTTTTGGGATGCAGGGTGACGTTCAGAAGATGTGGGGCAATTTTAAAACATGGGGTCGGAAGTGAACATGGATTTAGTGCCATGATGTAATGGAAATTTCATAAGCGCCACGAGGTTGCTGGTTTTTAGAAGAAGTAGATGTGAGTAACGCTTATAATAAGTGCTGCGCCAGACAGCGTGAAGACAAATAGTAAAACATGAATTGAATGCCATGTTTTAGTCCTGTAGATATCAATACAAGAGTTGGGGAATTAAACCAGTGGAAGGTATATAAAGGGAAGTAAGTATGTTCATGAGAAATGAACATTGTCAGTGTGGAGTGCTGTGGTCACAGCGAACATAGATTAAATGACATGAGGTTTTGGGGGTCCGTGATATATGGACTGATAAAGAATAAAGTTGATTGCAAGGAGTGATGAGGTAGATAGGTTAGAAAGTCACAGACATGAGTTCAGTGGCGATAATTTTGTTGCTGTTGATAACGGCATAAATTGACAAGTGGAAGTTTTAGGTGAAATGCCCATAATAAATGAACATTAGTAGATTGCTGAAGTTTTCGGCGAGATTAATAGGGAATTCTGATATGGAGTATTCCTGAGTGAGGTATAGGAGAGATTTGGTTATGTTAGGTGATGTTTATAATGATGGAGGAGGTCTTAAGTGATAGGGCCCATAATGGACCTTTTGATTTGTGTACTGTCTGTAATATATATACATTTAGGAGTGAATAATATTTTTGGTGGTTGATGCTTGATGCTGTAGATATCAGCGCAAACTGTGAAATTGCCATAATAAGTGGTATATAACTGTGGAAGATAGGTAATTGTTTTAGACTTTATTACATAAAGTCTCAGGGTGACATAGGGGGGTAAGTGTGAGTGTGGTTTTTGTGAGGAAGAGTTCTAGTTATTTGACTTTCCGGTGCGCACCGATTCTTTGTCTTACTATCGTGTGCGAGTGATTTCAGGTTGGTTGAAACTAAAAGTGGAGAATTAGTAATGTTGAGGTAATACTGTTAGTGATGACGATAAGGGGTTTGAGGTAGTATCAGAAGAGTACGGCGTTTTATACTTGAGATCAGATATTGGTATATATGCTCGTGATGAAAAGGTTTAAGCGGATCGCTTATAAAGAGAAGAAGAAGTATTTCGAAAAGGTACACATATATGTTGTGATGTGTTGTATAAAACTGAGATTTTGTAAGGAAGAAATATTATGATGTATACTAGATACCTATATACATGTGGATTTTCTTATGAACTGTTGGTTAGCTATAAGAGATAAGTGGAGGATTGGACTCGAAGGAGTAGAAATAAAGTTCATTGGTTAAGAGGGGGTTAGTTTAAGATCGGTTGGAGAAATAATATTGGGGATAAGGTTTTAGTGAGGGAAAGCATAATTAGAATAAGTAGGTTAGGGATTAAGACTTTTCAACAAAAGTTTTCTTAAAGAAAGGGAGGAATATAACAGAGCACCATCTCTGTTAGTAGTTTAGGAGATGGATGGTGTGCAATAGAAAAGGGTTTGGGAAATGAATAGGTGCACGCGTGAGCACGATTGGACTAGTTGTTAGGGATGCTCACGCGTGACGTAAAAGATAAACATAGTAGAGTTCCAACTCGCCATGCAAACTAACAAGAGGTGTTTTCAATTTGCTGTACATACTTTTATACCTTGACCAATAAACCGACACGTTTACAATTTGGCCGGAGCCTTGACTTGATATATATGCAGTTGCACTATGTTATATTCAGACTCTCCGTGATCTGTTACACATACCTCATTTCTCATACGTGGGAGTTTGCCACTGTAACAGGATCCCAAGATTTCTTCTTCTTCTTCTTCTTCTTCTTCTTCTTCTTCTTCTTCTTCTTCTTCTTCTTCTTCTTCTTCTTCTTCTTCTTCTTCTTCTTCTTCTTCTTCTTCTTCTTCTTCTTCTTCTTCTTCTTCTTCTTCTTCTTCTTCTTCTTCTTCTTCTTCTTCTTCAGCATTCCGAGCCATTGAGGTTCTTTGCTGCAGATACAAGCCGTCTCCATTCGTTTCTCTGGTTGACCTTCTCGTGCCAGTCGCTGATTCCAAGTGCTTGTAGGTCTGTTTGTATATTATCTCTCCACCTCTTCTTGGTCTACCTCGGGGTCTACGGTCATTTATTTCCTGAGTGTAAGCGAGTTTTGTTTCCCTATTATCTTCCATTCTTTCTGTATGCTCCAGCCATTGCAGTCTATTAGCCTTCATGATACCAATGATTAGCGGGGACTTAAAACAGATCATAAATGTCTTTGTTGCTTCTTCTTTTCCACTCTCCACTTTGTGTATCCCTAATGGGCTCACAGATGCGTTTTAAGACTTTTTTCTCAAAGGTTTGCAACAAGGCTTCGTCTTCTTTAGTTGTACTCCAGGTTATCCCAAGATATCCTATTACTTATTCCCGAATAACCGAGTCAGTAATCTAATGAATACTTCACTCCCTCTCGGAACAGACGCGGACACAATGACAACACCTAGGGGACTGCTAATCACACACATAAAATATGAGTCAGACATAGGACACACTAATAGGTAGACAAATTCCCACTTACTCAGTGAATTAAGTGTCAAAAGAATGACAAAACAAGGTGTAATGTTTGAATAATTGACACTAATGAGAAGAGTGGTGAATATTCTATTTGTAAAGTTCCTGAAACGATCTGTCATAATTAGATGTGTTGTTTGGCTGCGAATCTCATCATTAGAAACTGCGTAGAGTTGAACAATTTGAGTGAATGTCTGCTGGTATTTGAATGTAACAAAACCGGCAACAAATTCACCCTGAAGACCTCCACTCCCATGACAGCAACTTGAAACGGTAGATAGAAATGACGTTAAGTTTCATCACAACACACGTTCACACTGGCAACTGGATAAATCGCTTTCGGGCCTATGACACATGTGAATTTCACTTGTTCTCCATATAGATTTGATGATGTCACATATTCAGAAACTTGATCTTGAAGTTAACAAAACGGGGGTTCTGCAACAAACAGAAAGGAGAACCCGATGAGTAATCACAGCCATAGTCAACCATTCATCCCCACCCATCCGTATTAACTAATCCCCAACTCAATACCTCCTTCAGATATAATAGAACTGATTACAGACGATCTGCCACAACCAGAACACACCCCCTCCTGACACTAGATAGTCTTCCAAGAATGATTCACAATGAAGAATCATGGGCGTTTGATAAGAATCCCAAGTAGAATCGTAACAGTGATAGTAATTCGTCTTCCTCTCCGAACCAGTGCTCATAGTAAGTAGGGACACTAGCGACCAAAGTACCCCATGTAACAAAGTAGATAGTAAACTTCTGATTATGGCACGCCACACGATGATCCAAAGAGGAAGGTCACTAAACTTCCCGAGAAAGGAGTCAAACGATTTCTATTCACATGTAAAGTCAGATGTCAAGTGTTTTCTGGTGATCGTCTACCTATAACTAGCTTCAGGACATTGGTAAGCTCAAGAAAACTACTAGACTAGAATGTTATAGAACCTATATGCATTTCTCTACCCGGCCTAATGGCTAGATGACCTAAAATGGCAGTAATGAAATGACATAAGTTTCATTCACTTCACACTGAAAAAATGATTTCCGATATATACATATATTTATATTTATACAATTATAAAGTAAATATAAATTGTTTTTGAATACGGACTGTTGGCAACCACAGGTGTGATCACATGAAGTAATTCAGCAGTCTTGAGGCTGGCTTATTCCGTTACAACCACCATCGAAGGTCTGTAGAAGACACGCATCTAGCCACGACGCTACAGAGGCTATCGTTCTGATAGCTTTCTTGCATAGAGCACTTCTTGCATAGAGCAATTCTTGCATACAACACTTCTTGCATAGAGCACTTCTTGCATAGATCACTTCTTGCATAGAGCACTTCTTGCATAGAGCACTTCTGGCATAGAACACTTCTTGCATAGAGCACTTCTCTTAAACATTACTTGTCGAATAGAGCATCACTTGCATGCAGCACTACTTGTATAGAGCAATACGTTCACACAGTACTTCCAGCATAGAACAATTCTTGCATAGAGCAATTCTTGCATGCAACACTTCTTGCATTCAACACTTCTTGCAGATATGCATATCTTGCATTCAGCACTTCTTTCATAGAGCACTACTAGCATGCAACACTTCTGGCATCGAGCACTTCTTGCATAGAACAGATCCCACACGCGGGAGTTTACCACCAAAGACAGCCTGTAGAACAGACAGTGCATCAGTAAAGGTGGCATTTAGAGCGGGTGTTATAAATCTGTTGTACAACTTACTCCACAGCTTGAACCTCAGCTGTATAGTTGTCACAGTTTGTCATGGGACGCGCTTAATGATTTCCGTTATTAACGTTTATTGGAAATGAACATTTTTGCCGAGCGGAAAATTTCTTGTCCTGATTACTTCGTGTCATCGAGGTCATATTCGACCTGGACATTGTGAAATAGGTGATGGGTTCTCTGGCAGAGATGGGATACAGCGAGGAAGGGGTCTGGATATTGTGTCTCATAAAAGGTTTACCGCGGACAATGTTTGTTATTTGTGCTGTTATGATGAGATAAGAATCCACTCAGATTTATTTAACTTTGCCTCTATTATACTCAACGGAGGTGAGAAGGACAGTACTTAAGAGTTAGAGACAGCCAGTCATGGTGATAGTGATTGGTAAGACAGTGTCGACCATGCGATATAAAAGTGAAAGGTTAAATGTATCAACATGGGCCTATAGAAGCGAACAGTAGAAATCAGTAACCATGACATACAGAAGTGAATCGTAAACTGTATCAACAATGACATACAGAAGCGAATGGTAGAAGGTATAAGCAATGACATTAATTAATTAATTAAATAATTCATTCATTCATTCATTCATTCATTCATTCATTCATTCATTCATTTATTCATTCAGTAGCATGTCATTTGCAGAACCTCGCTCCTATAACTACCTTCCGGAAAACCTCTCGATCATAAGCAAGATGTCCCGCGTCCGATACACCCATCTGGAGATCATCCGCCACATCCTGCACCCATCTTTTCTTTGGCCTTCCTTTTCCTCTCTTCCCATGCATATACCCCTTCATTATTGTTCTCTCCAAACTTTCATGATGTTTCAAGTGACCAAAATATTTCAATTTTCTTTGTTTTATTGTCTTTAATAGCCAACCTTCTTCAATATTCAGATCTTGAAGTATGGATGCATTTGTTCTTTTGTGTATCCAAGATATTCTTAGAACTTGTCTATAACATTTATATTCAAAGGCATTTATGCGCTGTTCAGCTTGTTTAGTAAGTGTCCAGGTCCCATTGGCGTATGTTGCAATGGGAAAGATGTATGCTCTTAAAAATCTAATTTTTGTAATTGTATCTGTCCCACTCCACAATTTTCTCAATTTTTAAAAAAATCTTTGAATAATTATAGATATTCGTCTTTTAATTAATTTCATTATGTCACCATTGATGGTAATCAATGACCCAAGATATTCGAAATTTTCCACCACCTCCAATGTTTCCTCATTAACATATATTTCCTTCTCCAAAGCAGTTTTATCTGTATGCATTATCTTTGTTTTTGCTATGTTAAGATATAAGTTATTATTTTCACTATTTAATTGGGATGAGGTTATTAGGTGTTCTATACCATTCTGTGTTGAGGATAGCAATGCCGTATCATCAGAATATCGAATCTCTGGTATGTCATGACCACCGATATTTAGGTCATCATATATCTCCCTGTTTATATCATCTCTGACATTTCTCATTATATTTTCGGTGTACAGGTTAACCAAATATTGGGACTGCACACAGCCCTGACGGACTCCTTGCTTAATGTCAAACCAATCTGATGTCTCGCCATCTATTCTAACAGCTGCTTGTTGGTCTACATAGAGCATTTCATGACATACAGAAGCGAATGGTAGAAGGTATCAACAATGACATACATGATTTTTTTTTTTTTTTTTTGCGCTAGCTCACTTTGAACTCAAGCGTAGTCCATACACACTAATTTTCTTTTACAGTAGCGATGGACTGAAGTTTGCGTGTGGGGTTGATTTCCCTATTAACAGTGGCCCTCGCCATCAGGCGAACCCACTCCGACTTCAGAAGTACTTGCAATTTACGTCCCCAAGTCAAGGACGACAGGTCAACATTTTAGACCAGCTGTTCGGTGTAGGGAATGAACTGCTAACCTTGGCATTAGCACACCGGATGTTTAAGAACACCGTTCTTATACATTCGGCCATGCGGACCTGCTACATACAGAAATGAATGGTATAAGGTATCAACATTGACACACAGAAGCGAATGGTAAAAGATATCAATAATGACACACAGAAGCGAATGGTAGAAGGTATCAATTATGACATACAGAGGAGAATGGTAGAAGGTACCAACAATGACATACAGAGGAGAATGGTAGAAGGTATCAATTATGACATACAGAGGAGAATGGTAGAAGGTATCAATTATGACATACAGAGGAGAATGGTAGAAGATATCAATTATGAGATACAGAGGAGAATGGTAGAAGGTATCAATTATGACATACAGAGGAGAATGGTAGAAGGTACCAACAATGACATACAGAGGAGAATGGTAGAAGGTACCAACAATGACATACAGAGGAGAATGGTAGAAGGTACCAACAATGACATACAGAGGAGAATGGTAGAAGGTACCAACAATGACATACAGAGGAGAATGGTAGAAGGTATCAATTATGACATACAGAGGAGAATGGTAGAAGGTATCAATTATGACATACAGAGGAGAATGGTAGAAGGTACCAACAATGACATACAGAGGAGAATGGTAGAAGGTACCAACAATGACATACAGAGGAGAATGGTAGAAGGTACCAACAATGACATACAGAGGAGAATGGTAGAAGATATCAACTATGACACACGGAAGTGAATGGTAAGAAGTATACACTATGACACACAGAAGTGAATGTTAAGAAGTATAATCTATGACAGACGGAAGTGAATGGTAAGAAGTATACAATATGACACACGGAAGTGAATGGTAAGAAGTATAAACTATGACACACGGAAGTGAATGGTAAGAAGTATAAACTATGACACACGGAAGTGAATGGTAAGAAGTATAAACTATGAGACACGGAAGTGAATGGTAAGAAGTATAAACTATGACACACAGAAGTGAATGGTAAGAAGTATTAACTATGACACAGGGAAGTGAATGGTAAGAAGTATAAACTATGACACACAGAAGTGAATGGTAAGAAGTATAAACTATGACACACAGAAGCGAATGGTAAGAATTATAAACTATGACACACGGAAGTGAATGTTAAGAAGTATAAACTATGACACACGGAAATGAATGGTAAGAAGTATAAACTATGACACGGAAGTGAATGATAAGACGTATTAACTATGACACACGGAAGTGAATGGTAAGAAGTGTAAACTATGACACACGGAAGTGAATGGTAAGAAGTATAAATTATGACACACGGAAGTGAATTTTTTTTTCCATATCCCTTACAGGACGTTGCAGTCAACATCAGCATTTTTCAGCAGATGTTGATGTACTAGGCAAGATTACGCTCAGTAGTTGCCATTGCTTTCTGAGCGACTGGCTCACATACCGCGTAAGTTACCAACGCGGCGAGAACCGCTACCGATTCTCGCGCAGGTTACGTTACTCATGAGAATATACGGGATTACGGAGAGAGACGTTAACGCCTAGGCCAGTGAGACCGGCAAGTGAATGGTAAGAAGTATAAATTATGACACACGGAAGGTAATGTTTTGTTTTCTCATATCCCTTACGATAACATATAGAAGAGAAGGGCAAGATGGTAACAGAGTCGGACAAGGTCTACGACATGAGATGTTAGACATTTTAACATCACGGTTAAATATCACCAAAAAAAAAAAAAAAATAAAGACACACGAACTGTGGATAATTAACAAGCGAAAGACAAGGAAGTTGGAAAATTGAGAAACGAAAGACAAAGGAAGTTGGATAATTAAGAAACGAAAGACAGTGAGTATGGATTGTAAAGAAATGATAATTTCTGGATAATGAGATTCTCATAATGTTTATATAATTACGTTTATATTGAGCCCATAAACAGAGAAATAAAAACAAAGAGCGTTGATAATTGGCAACGAACATGAATTTTAAGGAAACAATAATTCAAAACTGATTGATAAATGATAATTTCTGGATCATCAGATTCTGATAATGTTTACACAATGATTTTGGAGATGATCCCACAAACATTTCTTAATGTTACCAGTGCCTGGTACCGCAACGGCAGCGAATATAAAGTCACTTGACCTTTGAACACATGAGATTATTCAGCATTGAAAAGTCAGTCTGACGGGTCGTGGCCCGGCCTGCAAGCAAACCGCACGCGGTTCCATGAATACTAATAAGCATCGTCTGCCTGATGATTCTTGGCTTTGTCAGGGCATCAAGGATCGAGTGCGGTCATGGAAGAAAAAAAGATTTCCTGAATAGTCAACGCAAATTCACAGATGCCCCCAAACTCTGACACAGATCTCTTAGGGGTCTTCTGAGATGGTATTTCTTTTTAAAAAACCAAACTGATATTTCGCAAAGGTATCATTCCATTGATATCGCTGCAGCACCTCTGTCTATGGTCGTGGGTTCGCTTCCATAAGAGGGGTCGTCGTGATCAGAGTTGGAATATGAGTATGTCCTGTTATATACATTTAGTTTATTTAAGTTTTATAGACAGTTTAAAAGCTGTTGACACAGTGAAACAAGATAACATGTGGACACCGCGCTTGACGTCAGCTCGAATGGGCTCTTAATGGAGCACATTCTCTCAACTAACTCACGCCAAGTTGATGACCTGTTCATAATTAATTTGACTTTTGCAGCTAAAGTTGAAAATGGTAACGGAGCGCGTATGGGCATGTCCCGGGGTGCTATGATGTCGGTTCTTGACTCAACTCAACTCATGTTGTCCATGGGTTGAGGTAGCCATTCTCAAGGCCAACCTTGTCGATTTTTACGACATGCATGTGAGATGAATGTGTTACTATTCTTAGCTTCCCGTAATGGCCTTGGTAAATAGTGTCAGATAAAATACTGATCAATACCATTTAACAATGACTATACTAGGATAATGAAGTGGGACAGTATCAGCCAATTAGGAGAGGTGTTAGGCAGGCATGTGTAATGTCTCCAGATCTTTTTTCCCTATACAGTGAAAATATTTTCAGAAATGTAGAGGATATAAATGGAATCAGCATTGGAGGACGAAACATCAATAACATTAGTTATGCAGATGATACAGTATTAATTGCAGACAATGCGCAGGACCTACAACAATTAGTAGATTCGGTTGTTGTACACAGTGAGTAACTGGGGTTAGAATTAAATTGTAAAAAGACTCAGGTTATGGTCGTCAGTAGGAAGGAAGAAGTGCCACAATGTAATATACAAGTAAATGGAAATATTCTTCAACAAGTGAATCGGTACAGTTATCTTGGAACAGTTATAACATCTGATGGGAGATGCCTTGAAGAGATTAGAACAAGAATCGCCATGGCGAAAGTAGCCTTTAGCAAGATGAAAAACATTCTGACCAATAAAAAGATGTCAATTGAAACGAGAAAAAGAGTGTTGAGGGGATACATAGAGCCTGTTCTTTTGTATGGATGTGAAACTTGGACAATGAGCAGTCAAGCTGAAAAGCATCTGATGGCTGCAGAAATGTGGTTTCTGAGGTAAATGCAAAGAATACTATGGACAGACAGAAAAACCAATGACCAAGTACTACAGGAGACAAATGAACATCGTAAACTGATTAGAGAAATTAGACGTAGACAGTCAACATTTTTTGGACATGTTATGAGAAGAAATGGATTGGAGAACTTAGTGACAACTGGCAAGATCGAGGGGAACAGACCAAGAGGAAGACCGAGAGGAAAATACCTGGATGGCTTGGCCACATGGCATGGACGAGACAGGAACACTGAGCTGATCCACGACACTGGTGATCGAGTGAAATGGCGAGTCATGACCGCCCACCCTTTCCGGCATGGCACATGATTGATTGATTGATACTACGATAGCCTGTCTCCCTGGTCGAGGGATTAGTAGCTTTCTCTGTAACCCCGAATACTCTCGTGGTTGACGTGAGCGCACGAGAATTGGAAGCGGTTCGAGTCGCCCCAGTGACTTATGAGAGTATGGAGCCGGTCGCTCAGAAAGCAATGGGAAACTACTGAGGGTAATCTTGCCAAAGAAATCAACAATCAGCTGAAAGATGCTGATGTTGACAGCGATGTCCTGCAAAGGATATGCAAACATTTTAATTTAATACTAGGATAAGAATCTATTCCCAGAACGTAGCGTTTTCAGTGCAATCAAAGGAGGAGTTTAAATAAGGGTTTTAAAGGCAAGTCGGCTCCGCGGCGAAGGACTTATGGACGCAGTTCGTAATTCTGCATACCACTATCGAAACACGTTGCTGGCGATTTGGCAGCAAACAGCCTTGTGTTTGATTTTGCATAAAATTGTATGGGTGCCAATCGTTATGAAAGTACTGGCAAACTACTGAACGTAAACTTGACAAGAGATGACAAACAGCCCAAAATGCTGGTGTTGTCTTGAGGCTGGCGATCGGGCTGTTGATATTGGTAAAGTCCATGGTGTACCTCCAACCACGGTAAGGACAATTCATACAGGTGCTGACAAAATCAAAAAATGGTGCTAACAATGTAACCCTTTCGAGTGCTTCCAAGATCACTCGTACGAGAAGTAATCTTATGGAGAACATGGAAGCACTATTGGCCGTCTGGATTGAAGACCAGAGCCAACGGAATATGCCTGTGAGCAAGATGGCTAACCAAGAGAAAACAAAGTCTCTCTATGAAGATCTAGCTAAGAAAGCAGGTGAGAGCAGGACTAATAGTGCTGATGATAGTTTTAGAGCGAGTCGTGGTTGGTTTGAGCGCTTTAAGAAGCGTTCACACCTGCACAACATTCAGACAACAGGTGAAGTAGCGAGTGCTGATACTGCAGCTGCAGAGTGTTTCCCTGCAGAGTTAAAGGCCATGATTGAGGAGGGTGATTGCCGTGCAGCAGACATTGGACACATATTTTGTTCAAGCAGAGAAGAACCAGGAAAATAGGCAGGAAGAGGTTACAGTTCCATCCTCAGATGAAGAGGCAGTATTTAATGCCACTACGTCCCAATAGCCGGTCTCCCTTATCGAGGCGTTAGCAACTTTCTCCGTAACCCCGAATACTCTTGTGGTTGACGTGAGCGCACGAGAATTGTAAGCGGTTCGAGTCACGCCAGTGACTTATGAGAGCATGGAGCCGGTCGCTCAGAAAGCAATATCAAACTACTGAGCGTAATCTTGCCAAAGAAATCAACAATCAGCTGAAAGATGCTGATGTTGACAGCGATGTCCTGTACAGGATATGCAATTTTTTTTTTTTTTACTACGTCCCAATAACTCTACCGAACTTAGTGACAACTGGCAAGATCGAAGATGAAGACCGAAAGGAAAGTACCTGGATGGCTTGGCCACATGGCATGGACGAGACAGGAACACTGAGCTGATTCACGACGCTGGTAATCGAGTGAAATGGCGAGTCATTACCGCCCACGCTTTCCTGCATGGCACATGACTGATTGATTGATTGATTGAATAACTCTTCCATTCGCTCTTCATCCCACCTCTATTTAGCCAATAAATATCAACAACCATCAAAATAAACATTACATAATACACTCTATTTCATTTAATTCTAAGGGAAATAGTGTTCCGCAGTACGTCGTTTCACTTAAATTCACGTTTTCCAAGAACGTAACACCCACGTTAACCGGGGCCTTCCAGTATAGATCTCCATAGCACAAAGCCTGCTCTGAATTTAGAGACCACGTGTTGTCCATGCAGCATGATCCCTCTCTCGGCTAGCCTAGTTAACTCCAGAGGAAAGGTAACGCCAACACACACACACACACACACACGCGCGCGCGCACGCACGCACGCACGCGCACGCTCGCGCGCGCACACACACACACAGACAGACAGACCGACTGACGGACAGAGGGAAGGAGGGAGTTTGTGGAAGGGAGGGATGGATAAATAGATAGATAGATAGATAGATAGATAGATAGATAGATAGATAGATAGATAGCAGACAGACAGAAAATAGATAGATAGACAGACAGACAGACAGATAGATGGATAGATAGATGGATGGATGGATGGATGATATGTGTGTGTGTGTGTGTGTGTGTGTGTGGTTGTATGTGATCTTGTACTGCATCATTCTGTGTTACAAGTGGGGATGTATAATGCCTGTTTATATTTGAGATAATGGATTTCACATGTATTTATTCATGTCTTTCGTGCAATTACCTTCTTCATGGCGATATGATGTATTACACGTTTCTATTTCTCGCTGTGCATTATGCATGTCCCGACCCTGGTATTATTTTTATCTCTTTTACAAAAGGAATGTAATAACAGTAATGATTGACGCGGCCAGAAACCAGAAACGAAAAACTGGGACACAATCTTCATACAGCTGGTTCTAGAAAACTACGTTTAACATGATGCTTATTATCAATCTAGCCATCTTTGAGAGAAGTCTTATTTGTGTTTCCCGTGGATGTTTATATAAACGGGCAGCCATCGTCTGGGCGGTCCCGGCCATGAAATAGCCATGTCTCATTTTTGCATCACTTGCCATGTTTCCGCTCCTGTAGACTGCGTGTGACGTGCCATTTATTTGTTTGCTCTTAGCGATTCACTCACTGCTCGCGTTAAAAAGCAGGGTAAGAAGATGGTTTCCTTTGTAAAATTAAATGTAAAACATTATAGATCTCTCTGTTCTGTCTTTCTGTTGGCATGTTATCTATACATCTAGAAGGGCAATTTCTCTTGCTAAAGGAATAACACACAGTTACTTGACATTGTCCTAGATTTGCAGGGAATGAATATTAATAATAAAAAAAAAAAAAAAAAACAACGAAAAGTAGACGCTAAGCTTGACTAGAACACGATCACATGTAACAAAATGGAAGTTTAGGACAAAGCCTTCATCAGTACACAAACAACAGATCACACCGATACAATTACATGAAAAAACACTAATTCAGTCCAGTGCTATTAGATGTAATGTGCATGGACTGCGCTTGAGCTCAAAGCCAGCGAGGGAAAACAAACTACATAAAAATATAAATATTAAAGTTGCTCATCTCGACCATGCCATGTGGTCAAGCTTTCCAGATACTTACTTCTCTGTCTTCCATTTGTTCTTTTCCCATCAACGTTGCCACTTGTCACCAAGTTATGTAGTCTATGTCTTCTCACGACGTGCCAAAATTGTGTTGATTGGGTCTAATTTCTCTAGTCAGTTTATGGTTTTCAATTGCTTCTAGAATGGGTACAAGGCCATATCTTGGCAAGTAAAGGCGTATAGTGCGTTATTGATCACATCGTGCGCCAAGTGCTGGTTCTTCTTCAGTTTCCCTCTAACCCCCAAATTGTGACATAGGCCCTCAACCAGCTAACTACAAGTTCCCTATCTTTAGCTATTCCATGCAGCCATGACCACGCCCTTCCCATAATGCTTATATCTGTTTTTATGTCACTTCTCAGTGAGTTCTTAGATCTTCCTCTATTTCTTTTACCTCGTGGGTTCCAGAATCACTTCGCCGTCACGTATTTTAGGGCACGACATGAGCGATTGGATGACCACTTCCCTGCTCGTCCCCTTTATCTTACTAAAGTGCTATGTTGTTTAATTATTTCCGCCGCAGAAGATTTCGCACAAAAATAAAATATTCAGGTTTCTTTGCTGCAAACATCCATGGTCTGAGATTACTGCATGCAGCGTGTTATATAAATAAAATAAGAGAGGAAGTTGCCACTGAGGTAGTCCTATTTAATTAGCATGCTCTGACCAAACGTAAAGACCCAAGAAAGTACCAGCGAAACATCACTTGTTGCGTCGGTCTGAGAAAAGTATACTAAACTGGCACCTTGCCGCCTGACATCCGATAGTTTGTTACACAGTGCTTGAAAAAAAAGGCATCATAACCTCTCCATAATACAAAGCCTGGGCTGAATGGTAGAGACCATGTGTTGCCCATGCAGCATATTTCTACTCCCGGCCTGCCTTATTTACTCCAGAGGAAAGATAACAACAATACACCTGGAACAAGACAAGCTGCAGAAGCTGCTGGATCAGCAAAGCAATGCTGTGACTGTACGCCTGTCGGAGCCTCGATCCTAGACCAGTTGCCGACCAAGGTTTAGGGCGTGGTATGCACAGCCATTATATTTAGTGTTTAGGTTTCATTTCCTGACACCAGGATAAGGCTTGTACGCTCCGGAAATCTTTGACAAAATGTGGGGTGTCGGGTTTGGTCAGGGCGCACAACCTTCGACACTAACAGAAAGTAAGTAATACCACCTACTGTCGTAAGGTAGCTGAAAGAATTACGACAGGCATAATATTTGACTTTTCTGTTTTCTGTTGTAATTATTGAATCTTTTGCATATTTTCACATGTAGACCTAATAATATAGTGACATGAAGAATGTAATTGCAAAATCAAGCTTTCCATTAGTAACATATGCTGTTTAGAGAAAGCGTGCTGACTACATTAAGATATGTGGATACAAAATGAACCTTTCCACAAAAAAAAAAAACTTGTTGCGATCCCGTGGAGAAACAATACATACGAGACAAACCCATTTAATGCATCTCACAAATCCAATAAGATGCCGGGCCTTACTCTCGTAACGACAACGATTTGAAATATCTGTTCGTATTAAAAATGTAAGGGTCCCTTGAACACGCACGCGCACGCACGCACACATACACGCACACACACACACACACACACACACATATATATATATATATATATATATATATATATATATATATATATATATATGCACGTATAAGAACAACGACAATAATACTTATATTAGCACACGAATTACTGTAATCCTTGTTATAGACGGGTTCTAAGAATATCTTGGATACAGAACAGAACAAACGCATCCATACGACAAGATCTGAATATTGAAGAAGGTTGGCTACTAAAGATGATAAAACAAAGAAAATTTAAATATTTTGGTCACTTACAACGTCATACAAGTTTGGAGAGAAGAATCATGGAGGGGTATATGCCCGGGAAAAGAGGAAGGCCAAAGAGAAGATGGGTGCAGGATGTGGCAGATGATCTCTTATGATCGAGAAGTTTCCGGGAAGGTTGTTATGGGAGGGAAGTTCTGCAAAGGATATGCTACTGGATGAATGAATGAATGAAGTACAAGAATAATGACGAAGAAGCGGGCGGGTTAGCGAAGTTGACAGCGAACTGCGCCGATACTTTCATGAACTCGGTCAGTCGCGGGGTCGAGGCTTGGGCTCGTCGATTGCGAAAGTGAGGGAATGATTGGCCTCTTATTCCCCATGCAGTCAGGCCCACAAACCGGGAAACTACTTCGGCACAGTTGTTTCTTTAATGGCGCAGAGGAACATGCCAATGGTAATATAGCATGAACAGGTAACTGGTAAAACAAATTGTGATGATCATGGCAGTAATTTGACCAACACCGACATACGTTAAAAGTTATACAAAATTAACGACTCTGCTTCACGTCTTGAGACGTATTGAGTATATGTTACTAGCGCCCTATTTTAGTACATCTGTGCGGCTGTTGGTTTGTAGAGATTCCTGTCTCTTCCACTTTTCTTATGGGACAATGAGGAGCATTTTGAGTGATGTTCACTGGGCACAGGAACAGAGCGTAATGGGGCGACCCTTTGCCGTGAAGTTGGAACCGCGACTGACTAACAGGAATAGAGCCATATCTTTACAACCCATGCGGGTACCCGTAGTTGATGTGATGACAATCACACCGAGTGGTACCCGTAGATGATGTGATGACTATCACACCGAGTGGTACCCGTAGTTGATGTGGTGACTATCACACCGAGTGCCTTTATTTCCCAGTACGTTTTCTTGTAACCAGGGTTGGTCCCAGGAGCTGAGGTGCCCACCTACCCGCCCGGCGGTCATGGGTTCGAATTCCACAGAGGTAGCCATTTAGCATTGACTGGAGCTGCCAGCTCGACCCAGACTAACCTGGGTTCCAGGAAATGTCTTAGGAAATAATGGCGGTGGTTTGATAATGAGCTCACCACGCGCCGGCTGCCGTTTGGAGTATAAACATGTGTCTAGAGACATTTTAACAGTGTGTTTTGAGACGTGTCATAGGGCAGTAGTTCCCAATCTTTTCAAGCTGAGGGCCATATCTACTGTTATCGGTATTTAAGCGGGCCACAACGTTATAACATTATAAAAGTCGTGCAATATCATTCTTACCTTTCTTAACTGAAATTTTAAATCAGTTTTGAAAATCGATATTAATGTAATTAATTTACAATTGTAACAGTTCTTCATAACCAGTTGCTTAAGTTCAGATGCCAGTTTATCAATGGCTGATCACAAATCTGTCGTGCCCAAAGTCATAAGCGCAGCTAGATTACTGCCGGTGAGTCTGGAACGGTGCTTGTTTTTTATAACGATCATTGTGGAAAATGACTGCTGGAGGCCTCGCGTGCCACTTTCTGCCAGCTAGCGGGCCACAAGTGGCCCGCGGGCCGTGGTTTGGGAACCTCTGTAATAGGGTATGTATTTTCTTACACTTACTTATTGTAAGATGGCTCGACCTGGGAGTCAAGGTCAATTAAAATAGAAACACGCCCGACTCATGGCGATTCGAAAACATGCCCATCAACCGGCAGGCAAGCGTACACATTAAGAATTATGGTTGCTTTATTAACACGTTGATCAAATATTGATTCACACAGAAAAGCTGTGCTTGCATTTTTCTCAGTTATTATCTAATGGTAGAAATGAGATTCCTGAGAAGAATACTCAATGTATCAAGAAGAGATAAGATCAGAAATGAAGAAATCAAGACTAAAGTGGGGGTTATAGCTGCACTAGATTTTATTAGAAGGCAGCAAGTCAAATGGTCTGGCCATGCAAGTAGGTTACCAACTAACAGTATACCACAACAAGCAATGATGTACAGACCAAAGGGAAGCAGAGGAAGAGGCCGACCACGTAAACGATGGTCACAGGGAATAACAGAGTCCATGGGAATATCGATACATGAAGTCCATAAGCGGGCACTCTCCCGCTGTTTATACTTCACCTCGACACCGCAAGGTACAAGAGGAACATGATGAGATGAGATAAGATGAGATTATCAAATGTCATGTTTTAATGGCGAAATTCAATTAAAATATTTGCCTCTATTCCACATTGAGATTTAAACGGATGAAATTGTAAATCCTTGCATGCTGGTCACACATTCTATAAATATAATTGCTGTTAGAATTGTAAATACGCTTTTGATTTTTCAAGACGAAAGTTTGCTCTACAAATTAAAGTAATTTTCGTTTCCGTTGTGAATAAAATACAAATATTAATTTTCAGCATATAATGGCTTTTGTCGCAGCCACTCGGGATTCCTGAACTTACTGACTGTCAGGGCGGATCTGAAAGCTAAGTTGAAGTTACGAAAACGTTGAAAAGAGTTGAGCACTGAAATGGCGATACTTTTAGTGCACGAATTAGGTGAATGTTGCGGTTAATGTGGCGTGAGTTAAAGACTCGCTTGGTGAAGACAGTCTGCTGAATGTTGTATGTGCAATATGTGTATACATCTATAGTCTGGGTTGTTTATTTTCTAGTGCAATTGATTGCTGCTAATGTAATATATTGATATTATCAATTTCTGTGGTTAGATCTTCTACACGGAATTTTGTCACAATGGGAACGATTTTTACTGCCGAAGGGTAATTCAGTTCAGATAACACAGCGTAAATGAATAACTTTCATCGCCATAACATTATCTTTGTCGCCACAACTAACATTACCAGTACCTTCGCCACCACTACAACAATCATCACCACCACCACTACCAACACAACAACTACCACCACCACTACCACCACTACCACTACCATTAATGTCACCCCCACTACCTACACCTACACTACCACCACCAACACTACCACTGCCTCTGCCACCACCACCACCACCACCACCACCACCACCAACACCACCACCACCAACACTACCACTGCCTTCGCCACCATTACAACTACCATCACCACCATCAATACCACCACTACCACTGCCTCTACCACCACCACCACCACCCTCACCAAGACGTATTTCAACTTTCCCCGCCTCATAACATGCCGAAAAACATGTGAACTTCTTTTCTGATGCGACAAGCTGAGAAACATCTAATGGCGGTGGAAATTTGGTTTTTGAGAAAAATGCAAAGAATATCACGGACAGAAAATCAAATGAGACAGTCCTTCAGGAGACAAATGAAAAATGGAGATTGATTGGAAAAATGAGGCTTAGAAGTGAAGATTGTTTGGACATGTTATGAAGAGAAATGGACTTGAACATTTAGTGACAACTGGAAAATTTGATGGGAAGAGGGCACGAGGAAGACAAAGGGATAAATACCTTGATGGTTTGGCACAGACCTGATTCGAGACTGGTGTCCGTGTGAGACAGCGAAACATGACCGACCACACCTTTTGGCCTGATGTTGACTGCACAATAGGAAGCTTACATGACATCTCTAAGTTGGAGGTCAGCATCGCCGAATGGATATGAGCGGATATTCTTGAACATTCAGTGTGCTGTGGGGGTTCAAACCCTACACTGCTCCGATGGACTACAATGTTGACATCACGTTCTTGAATTGGGAACGCCAATTACAAGCACCTCAAAAGTCGGAGTGAGTTCGCCTGACCGTGAGGGACACTGGTATAGGGAAAGCTAATCCACGCGCAAAAATAAGTCCAGTGCTACTAGAAGTAGAAGCAGGTATGTGGACTACGCTTGGGTTCAAAGTGAGCGAACGCAAAAAAAAAAAAAAAAAAAAAATCTGGATGTTGTTTGACGAGCAGACTCGTCCTCCGAACATTCGTTTACGGAAGTCGTAAACATGGATGGTTAACTTGGCTCTCAAGTATAACGATATCCAAGAGGTTTTTCTGTTTCCACGGCAGAGGATAAAATCACGACAATAATGTATACGTTCTGAGGCTTAATATGCTTAAAGAAGAAGGAGAAATAGAAGATGATAAGGTAGTGGTAGTGGATCAGGGGTAGGAGGAGGAGGAGGAGGTGGTGGAGGAGGAGGAGGAGGAGGAGGAGGAGAAGAAGAAGAAGGAGAAGAAGAAGAAGGAATAAGAGAAGAGGAAGACGAGCAAGAAGACGACAGAGAGAAAGGACGACGAGTTGTTTATATTGCCTTATATATGAAGAAGAAGAAGAAGAAGAAGAAGAAGAAGAATAAGAAGAAGAAGAAGAAGAAGAAGAAGAAGAAGAAGAAGAAGAGAAGAAAGCAATATTGAATGCATGCAACAACACAAGTTCCAGAACAGATGGTCTAACAAGATATAGACATCATAATAGTCGGAATCCTTTTAGCACATTATCAACACCTGAAGCAAATCCCCAGGCATTGGGAATATCCAATGTATACAGACAAAGCACAAGTCAAAGGCAATCGATGTAAAACTAATTAACGCTGAAGATTAAGAATGTGCACGGGTAACATTGACATTCATCTGAAAATAGAGCCGATGCTAGAGGTTGTCTTTGGTTAAAAGAAAAAAAAAAGCTAGGATTCCTTTTCCCTACAAAATACAATGAAAAAGTACTCAGGAAAAGTACAGAAAAATTCAATTAGAATTGCAGAGCGATGAATATGTTGTGTTGCTAAAGTAAAAGTCTGGAGACCAAATTGAAATCCTGACGGGACTGTAGTTTTAAACTCTCCTTGAATATCAAGAAAATAGTAACAATGGTGATATCAAAGAAAATGGTGACACCAAAATGTGACATAGAAATAAAAGGGAAAATTCTTAATCAAGTGAATAATTTTAAAATTCTAGGGGCAATTAAAACATCAGATGGAAGATGTACAACAGAGATTAAGAACAGAATAAGGCAGGCAAAAGCCCCATTTCATAAAATGAAGAGTATCTTGTGCAGTTTGTCACTATCAATGAATGTAAGCAAGAGAGTGCTGAAATGCTATAAAGAACCAGTTTTTTTTACATGGCAGTGAATCTTGGAATGTAAATGAACACATTAGGTAGAACTTAGAAGCAACAGAAATGTCGCTTTTGAGAAAAATGTTGTGAATTCCTTGGACTGCCAGAGTAACTAACAACGATTACTTGAAAGAGGCTAATGAAACTAGAAAATTATATACAACAATAAGAAACAGACAAACAACTTTATTTGGTCATGTGATGAGAAGAAAGACATTGGAGAACATCGTGACAACTGGAAAGATCGAGGGGAAGAGAGGCAGAGGCAGGTCAAGAGAAATGAAGCTGGATGGACTGAGATGGTGGCATGGAGGAATACCAACCTCAGAGTTAATCCAGAACACAAAAAACCGAGATCTGTGGAGAGCCATGAACGCCTACGCCAGCTGGCAGGACACTTGATGATGATGATGATGATGATGATACTCACTTCTTTCCTTTATCTTTTAAAGGTAACAATCATAGCTGTTAAATTGTTTCTGGTGCTATAGTACATTGTATTGATTAGCGTCATGGAAAAACAGTAAATAAGTGAATATTGGATTTGACAATAGCTTCCGAAGCTTCTACAGGTTGGTGTGGTAAAGACCACATCACTTATCTATTGTTGATTGGTTTGTAACATTGTGGGGCGGGCACCATCTACCACATACACCTCAAAGCATGTACAAGGGTTGTCTATTTACTGTTTACATGTGGAGTCAGTGTTGCTATGTGACTTTTTAATTGTCCCAGAGTTTTGTAGAGTATGCATTGATAGTCTGGGAACAACAACTCGTGTATGTTTTAACGTACCACATTTGCTAATGACATGATTTTTCTTTAGATTTGTTTGTGTTATTCCCGGGGAATATGATGATAATCAAAACGTCGATTAGTTGTGTGATTTACGTATGCCGTAGTGGAGTTGGTTGTGTGTACACTGTGTCTGTGTAGTTCGTTGTGTGTACACTGTGTCTGTGTAGTTCGTTGTGTGTACACTGTGCCTGTGGAGTTCGTTGTGTGTACACTGTGTCTGTGGAGTTTGTTGTGTGTACACTGTGTCTGTGGAGTTCGTTGTGTGTACACTGTGTCTGTGGAGTTCGTTGTGTGTACACTGTGCCTGTGGAGTTCGTTGTGTGTACACTGTGTCTGTGGAGTTCGTTGTGTGTACACTGTGTCTGTGGAGTTCGTTGTGTGTACACTGGGCCTGTGGAGTTCGTTGTGTGTACACTGTGTCTGTGGAGTTTGTTGTGTGTACACTGTGTCTGTGGAGTTCGTTGTGTGTACACTGTGTCTGTGGAGTTCGTTGTGTGTACACTGGGCCTGTGGAGTTTGTTGTGTGTACACTGAGCCTGTGGAGTTTGTTGTGTGTACACTGTGTCTGTGGAGTTTGTTGTGTGTACACTGTGTCTGTGGAGTTCGTTGTGTGTACACTGTGTCTGTGGAGTTCGTTGTGTGTACACTGGGCCTGTGGAGTTTGTTGTGTGTACACTGTGTCTGTGGAGTTTGTTGTGTGTACACTGTGTCTGTGGAGTTCGTTGTGTGTACACTGTGCCTGTGGAGTTCGTTGTGTGTACACTGCGTTTGTGTTGAATATTTCTCTCTTGTTATCTGGAGTTACACATACCGATTTTTATGTCTTATTGTTATATCCTGCTGCAGTCGTTGCTTCTCTGATCTATTATCGTGTATGGGCGGTTAGTCTATGCCTTCGCGGTTTCTTTCACTTTCCGATTCCAAGGATAAATTTGTTTCTATTGTAATGTTTTCCATATAGATGTCATCTTACCCCGTTGGCTATTTCAAAAGCACCAGAATTAATTAATTCTTACACATTGGCGCGTTCTCTCTGTGATGTTGTCGAGTAGGTTCCCTTTTCCAAGTCTTCTCAAATAGACCACTGCTTACATCCGCTAACTGTGTCGAAGGCTTTTGTCTGATCTTTGAAGCCAATGATAAGTTAGCTGTTCGATGTACCCAATACATTATTTGCATAATTATAAAGTGAATATGGTAACCGTGCAACCCATGTCTTTTTTCCTAAGTCTAGAATGGACTTGATTATTGCTGGTTCAACAATTGTCGTATTATATGCTCTAAAGATTACATGGCATGGACGAGACAGGAACACTGAGCTGATCCACGACACTGGTGATCGAGTGAAATGGCGAGTCATGACCGCCCACGCTTTCCGGCATGGCACATGATTGATTGATTGATTGATTGATGCTCTAAAGGTTTTCCATACATGTCCGCAATGTGACTTAAGTAAAGTTATTCCTCTGTACGTGTTGCACGCTCTGTTATTACCGATTTTCTTCCATATTGCAACTATATTAACTTGTATCCAGTTTTCTGGTGTTTTCTGTCTGTCTATGCTGCCGTAAATATCCCGGTAAGCCACCTAACGCCAGCCCCACAACAAGCTCTGGTTATTCACCCCCAACCTGTTAATGACAAGTGATTTGTTTTTGGGTCAGTTTGTTATTGTTTCTCCACCTGCAGCCTGTGGTATGTTTAGTTCTTGATCTTTTATGTGAGCATTATTTAGAGGGTGATGCTATTATTTACACAGATGGGTCAGTCGTTCGAAGAGTGAGAAGTTCACGGGCCTTTACGACTCAGGTCGGAGGGAGAGTTGTGAAGGAAGATTCTGGTGCTTTTGCGTTGACCAAAAGTAGCCTGACTATGGAAATCATGGCAGTAAGTAAAGCAATAACATGGCTTGAGACACAGGCCTTCACGCGGGCATGTTTCCTTAGTGACTCAATGAGTATGCTCACGACGATAATGATGGCGTGGTTGTTGTCTCTGGAGTGGTCAGGGCTGGGAAACATTAGTTTCATTTTCATGCCAGAGCATGCGGGAGTACAAGGAAATGAGCAGGCTGACAGGCATGCAGGTAAGGCTACCGTGGAGGGCCGACGAGCCAGGGACCAGCCTGATATACTGAATACTCTACGAGAAGTAAGACTTGTGCGAGAACCTAGTGATGGCTGTGAATCTACAACTATGGTCAGGCTGCGAGAACAGCAAGTTAAAAGAGGTGTGGCCAAACAAGAACACTATGCAGGTAGCCAAAGAGTGTTAATAAACCAACATAGAACTGGTGTTGTGAGCCGCTACACGCTGAGGGATTTACCGAGAAGGGGATCTGAGCACTTTTGGACTTGAATGGTTTGATGTGCCATGAGGATGATCTGTCGACTAACTAACAATCTAACTATGTGGGGATAGTTACTACGAGTATTCTGTCTATCTGATGCTTCGTTAATCTCTCTTAATATTGGTCTTCCCTTTTTATAGTTAATTGTGGTTTGTTGTTGTTGTTGTTATTGTTTTGACTTCCACTTATGCCGTTAGCCGTCGTGGGGAGGGTTTATTGAAGTTCCAGCGCCTGTGACTAGCACCTTTTCTCCAATTTCCTCCGTTATTCATGAGCATCATTTTTCTAGGATCAAGTGTATGTCGAATGGTTAAAATCTCTCCCTCATTGCGTTAACACTTTTATCGAAATCTCTTGGGGTGTTCTTTGCATATTATTGTTAACTGTTCAACGGTTTTCCTCCATTGCTCGCCTGTTGCCTTCTGTATGGCCAACTGGCTGCTTCATGGCAATAGTAAGTCCGGGACACTTTTGTCTTCTGTATGGCCAACTGGCTGCTTCATGGCAATAGTAAGTCCAGGACAATTTTGTCTTCTGTATGACCGACTGACCGCTTCATGGCAATAGTAAGTTCAGGACACTTTTGTCTTCTGTATGGCCAACTGGCTACTTCATGGCAATAGTAAGTTCAGGACACTTTTGTCTTCTGTATGGCCAACTGGCTGCTTCATGGCAATAGTAAGTCCAGGACACTTTTACCTTCTGTATGGCCGACTGACCGCTTCATGGCAATAGTAAGTTCAGGACACTTTTGTCTTCTGTATGACCGACTGACCGCTTCATGGCAATAGTAAGTTCAGGACACTTTTGTCTTCTGTATGGCCGACTGGCTGCTTCATGGTAATAGTAAGTCCAGGACATTTTTGTCTTCTGTATGACCGACTGACCGCTTCATGGCAATAGTAAGTCCAGGACACTTTTGCCTTCTGTATGGCCGACTGACCGCTTCATGGCAATAGTAAGTTCAGGACACTTTTGTGTTCTGTATGGCTGACTAGCTGCTTCATGGCAATAGTAAGTTCGGGACACTTTTGTCTTCTGTACGGCCAACTGACCGCTTCATGGCAATAGTAAGTCCAGGACCCTTTTGTCTTCTGTACGGCCAACTGACCTCTTCATGGCAATAGTAAGTCCAGAACACTTTTTCATGCCTTAGGTACAAAGGGCATATGGTGCTTGGCTATGGTGATTTGTAGCTCAGTCGGAACTGGTGGGATGATGTGCTCAACATCTCTCCGGCCGACTTTACTCCCAAAGACATGTCCTTGCACCGAGGTCAGCATGGCCGAATGGATAAGAGCGCTCGTTCTTAAATATCCGGTGTGCTGATGCCGAGGCAGCCGGTTCAACCCTTGACCCGGCCAATGCATGTCCGCATGGCCGAATAGATAAGAACGCGTGTTCTTAAACATCCGGTGTGATGATGCCGAGGTAATCGGTTTAACGTCCACATCGGACAGCTAGATTAAAATGTTGACATGTCCTTGACTTGGGTAAGTAAATTACAAGTAACTGTGAAGTCGGAATGGGTTCGCCTGATGGCGAGGGACATTGTTAATAGGGAAAGTTAATCCACACGCAAAATTCAGTCCATCACTACTATAAGTAGTGTGTATGGACTACGCTTGAGTTCAAAGCGAGCGAGCGCAAAAAAAAAAAAAAGAAATAGAAAAAGAAAAGAAAAAAAAAAACACGGCCAATTGGACTAAAATGTTGACTTCTCATTCTTGGCTTGAGGAAGTTCATTACAAGTACCACAGAAGTCGGAGTGGGTTTGCCTGTTGGCGAGAGACACTGGTAATAGAAAAAGCTAATACACAGGCAACATTCAGTTTAGTGCTACCAGGGCCGGATTTAGACTTGATAAGGCCCTAAGCTATTTGAAATATGGGGCCCTTTATAAGTCCAGATATTCTATGTCAGTGACAAATATGATTTTCGGATACCTAGAGGGTTAAACTGAAATACAATTAAGAAGTATATTTATAGAGAAATAATAAATCTTTAACTTAAAATCATTTTTATTCATAACAGACTTAAAAATGCAAACTCTGGTAAAAACAAACAAAAGTTCTTTTAAAAGGCACAATTTACAAAGACTTATTATCTAATCTCTTGACACATGTTATAAGAATTAAGGAATTATATTAAACTAAAATATTTTCTTTCTTGCCTTTGCCAGAGCAAAGTCACTGATGACATCATCAAATGATAAACTGCGTAGTTTGTCGCTTTCTGTGCACATGAGACTGAGGGAACATAATTTATCTAGAGTCATTGTTGTTCTAAATTCATTTTTTATCCTCTTCAGCTGAGAAAAAGATCTTTCTCCAGAGCAATTTGCAACCATCATACTAAGAAACAATCTCAAAATTGCTTCTACATTAGGGAATGCTGATTGGACACGATCGTTAAATATTACACTATACAGATCCTGATGTGTCAGACTATCTTGTTCCGCTGAACTATGGGCTTGACTATGTCTAACATATTGATGAAAATGCTTGACTTCTCCTACAAGATTCATGTCCACATCTTCAGGATATGTTTGGCATAAAGCACTAACTCCTTCATGAATCTCTTCTTCTGTAGCTTCTAGTTTTGTTAAGAATGAAAACTTTCTTGCAGCATCATTGTATACTGAGGCCCTCTGTGCAGACTTAACGCTAATGCATCCATCACAGGTATAAATGTTTTGATTCTGAACTTGTCTCTTGGCTCAAGGTTCTTTAAAGCATCATCTTCATCATCATTGATATGCCTTCTTCTATATATTCTTTTCTTGTAATCAACAAACAACATCAGGCAATTTTTTCTTTGCTTCTTCTTCAAAATGATCGAAAAGATACCTGGAACCTTTAACAAAATCCGAAAGTGAAGCATACAATTTCCTACATACATCTAGACTAATTTGGGGGTCTTGCAGTGATTGACTAGTCTTGTGAAATTCATCCAGCACGTAACTCCACAAATATAACAATTCCATAAATTCAAACTCCTCTATTTTATTCAAAATGTTTATGGCTTGATTTCTTGTTTCGCCTTTCTCTGTAGTATCAATATGCAGCTGATGCAATGCAGAAATTATTCCATCATAACTATCAAGTATTGCACTTGTGGCCATTGAATGTGCTTCCTATCTAGTCTTTGACAAAGACTTTGGAACTTTTGAATCATCTTTGAAGAATGACAACAGTACTGCCCATCTATGTGTAGATGATGAAAAGAAATTATATATTTCTTGAACAATTCCAAAAACGTTTACTGCATCTAAACAACAGTCAACTGCTGCTCTACCAACAAGATTCAGGGAATGACCAGCACATGGAATATACATAGCATACTTGTTAATCTTCAGTATTATTTCTTGCATACCCTTGTATTTGCCAGACATATTGGCAGCATTATCATATGACTGGCACCGACACTTACTAAAATCTATTTTGCACTCATTTGTAAGGTAGTTGTGCACCATCTTAGCCATACTTTCCCCTGTGTGGCTACCCATCTCTAGGAAAGTTAGAAAACGTTCAAAAGGGGGCCCATCATCTGGTGAAACATACCTCACAATAACAGTGAGCTGATCAATATGGGACCGGTATGGAGTGGAATCTACAGATAAACTGAAGTACCCTGCAGTTCTTAAATCATCCAAGATTGAGTCTCTTACTTTATGTGCCATAATTTGGATAAATTCATCACATATTGTTTTAGAAAGATAAGATGTGACACCTGATCCTTTATTCCTAAATTTTTTTATATGGCTTGCTAGAAAACGATCAGATTTTGCTATAAGTTCGAGTAATCCAAGGAAATTGCCATTGTGAGGAGAACCAAATGTTTCCTTATCTCCTCTGAAAGGTAAACCACGCTCTGCCATAGTAATTATGGCTGCCACAACTCGTTCAAGAACATTTTTCCAGTACTGCCGTTTATTATTTATCTGTTCTGCTAGTTGGCAGTCAATTGTTGAGCCACATTTTCTTGTAAGATATGTTACCGAAGCTGTTCTATGGTCTACAGAGTTTTCATGACTTTGAACTAAATAGGTGTTGCGCCAATCACAAAATCCATCGGATGATAATGGTGTAGAAAAATTTGAAAAGAGCTTACACACGAAACAGTATACACGACCAGCTGCTGGCGAATATACTAACCATTCTCTGCAATATTTTTCACCATTAGCCCGTTTGGGATAGAACAAGCTTTTCGAGCAATATCTGTCTTGGTTTGCAAAAAGCTTCTTTGATTCTTCAAATGAGCCATTTGAGTGCTGACATTCTGACGGACCTTTTTCTACCCAGTATAAAATCTCAGATTTACTTAACTCACCCCATACCCCAGCATCATTCTGTTTGTTTGTTGATGCTGAATCTTCTGTGCTCGCACTATTCTCTGGTTTATTAATCTTAATATTTGTTGCTTCATTCGTTGAAGTAGATTCTATACAACTAGATGTACCAGGCTCTGTATCAGGAATAGGGTGAATATCCTGTGACTGACTCACTGTGGTAGAGGCTTTTGGATCAGCAGGCCCCTTATCTATCTTTGTTAAGAAACTATCTACTTTTGTTATCTTGGTAAGCTCTTCTTCAGCTCTCTGCTACTTTTTCCTCTTTTGAGCTCCACTTTTATAACTTCTGGTTGACGTCTTGCAAACTGTGGGCAGAATATTTAATATAACTATAAACATACATTTAAAAGTAATATAATGCATAACATTTTCATTTAATTGAAAATTTCCTGTGATATTACCACTACTTACCAGCAAGCGATATTTTTATAATAAATAAACATGCAAAGAGAAAATTAACAATATCCTCTCAAGTTTTAATATTAGTTTAATCAGTTAAATTAAAGAAGAAGAAAAAAAAAACAATTAACATATACATTAATACTTAATTTAATACAATCAAAACATAATAATATGTATTTTTTAATGTGCAGTTCTTTCAAATATATATTTAATAATATCAAATTGTAAGTTTATATATTAAACTTACAATTTGTTATTATACTGACCAAAAAAAAAACGAAAAAAAAAAAAACGTTAAAAATATATGCTATAATTACAGCTACAGGTGTCCGCATAGGATCGACCTATCTATAAATTTTAAATATGGTATCTAATGTTTTATCACTTAAACCTGTTTAGGACAATATGTCATTAATTTGAATACGTTTTACCAATGTTTATTTACAAAAAATTGTTATCATGCAAAGTCTACTGTTATTTTGACTTGATATATAGAAACTAGGTTCTCTATTTTTTATATTTTTTTTTCAATTAAAATACGATCGCAGAAAAATTATTGCATGCAACACCTGTACTAACCATGTTAATTATGCACAACTATCCAACAAAGTTATTTTAAAATCAAAATATTGTAAAAAAAAATTAAATGCGGTAGAAATATTCTTGCGTTAGTTAGGTTATGTGCGTACTTGTGTAAAATGCACTTACCTGAATTGTAACTCCCGTAAGGACAAACACAAAAACACACTGTTCAAAATAATGTCAACAATCAAATTATCAAAGAAACACACTGAAAACACTAAATAAAAGGTCAGAAATATTGTATCGTCTGCCGGCTCACTCGAACTACAAAAGGTCAGCGCATGCTCGAGTGTAGCGGAGCAACACATGGGAATCCGGGAATCCCCCCTAGGGTTTGCATAACCGGTTATCGGTAATGCAAACCCTAGGCAAATAGCGCTTTGTTCTTCGAAAAGACGCGCTAAATAAAAAATTGGTTGAAGAGTATGGGATGTCCCGGACGTGCAGCATTGGGACTAATAATGCTGCAGTATATTTATGTATACATATATGACAATTGCTCACTCGGACAATATTTATTGAACCCCCACTTTCTTGGGGGCCTTAAGCTATAGCTTGTGTAGCTTATACGTAAATCCTGCACTGAGTGCTACTAGAACTAGCGGGTATGGACTGTGCTTGAGTTCAAAGCGAGAGAACGTCCAAAAAAAAATAAAAAAAATCCCCTTGTACACATGCCTAACCTGGATTGCCCAGGCGACCAGATTAATTGAACAAATCCACCCCTATGTGGATTCGAAGCCTTAACCACCGGGTCGGCAGGTCAGCGTCTATCCACCACGCCGTTGCGGCCCCGGCTGTTGTTTCTTGTCTATATATATAAAAATCGTTGTGTGTATGTATGTATGTCCGTCCTTTATGCGTTCGCGAACGGTCCAACCGATTGAGATGAAATTTTCTACACGTTTTCCTTTCATTCCTGTGCAACCAACTGTGATAGTTTTATCTATCAGCTATCAGCTATTACCTTCCTAAAATTTAATTTTGTGATTACATGACTGAACATAAGAAAACATAAAAATATATGACAAAAAGGGATATAACTTTTAGTACCATTGTTATATCTTAAGTTAAGTCCCCTGGCTATAGAAATCTATATGAATTAAATGAGGTGCAGCCGGGCCAGGTCAGACAGACAGATAGACAGACAGATAGACAGACTGACAGAAAGACAGATAGTCGGGAACGGGAGCCAAGTTTACTTTAGATAGATCTCTTCCAATCATATTTTCTATCTATTCTTCTATTCTATCTATATTTTTAACGGGAACGGGCCGAACATAGATAGATAGATAGATAGATAGATAGATACATAGATAGATAGATAGATAGATCCCCGCCAGAGCCTGGACGAAGCCGGGCCGGGCAGCTAATATTTATCGTTTCCATCAAGGGGACTTAACATAAGAAAAGTTATTTCAAGGGTCATAACTTTTAATAACATCACTATTATTTTATGTATAGATTGTGCATTGTTTTCAAAGATTTATAAACTTTCTGTCTATAGTTATTTACAGGCATACGAGTTATAATAAATAATGATATAATCTTTAAGGCATTTTCATAATTTTTATAAAAGTAATGCATCTATTTAAATAGTGAAAATTTTCTAACACATCTTTTTATGTTTTTAAAACCAGTGTTCATTAAAAATAATGGTTTTATTTTAGATTAGATATGTTAGAATTTTATTTCTGTACTTTTTTCGGAGTGGAACTTTTGAAGTAATCGAAGCATTTGTTTTTTCCGTTCGCTTGGCAGAGAGAAGGTCAGTACACAATTAAATGGGTATATTCTTGATTTTGTTTTTGTTTTTAAAAAAAAGTTGGCGCGTGTGTCTCAACATCACATTTTTCATTCAATGTTGTGGGTGTGCATACCTTATGCATACCTTACACGCAGCACGCCTGTTAAAATGCAGGTTGTTGTTTTCTTTTTGTCTAAAAAAAGAAGAAGTCTATCCTTTGATGTACTGTTGCCTCGCATCCCAATGATTCCAACAGACATGCCATTCGAATTCAAACGCCTGCAGTTTCCGGTGCGACTTGCATTTGCCATGACGATCAACAGCACAGGGACAATCGCTACAAGTGTGTGGACTAAATTTGGAAAATCCGTGCTTCACACATGGACAGCTATATGTGGCCTGCTCAAGCGTTGGAAAACCTTCGGATTTATTTGTGTACGCACCAGACAGAAAAACAAAAAATATTGTTTATCAAAAAGCACTACATTAGACATCATATTTGGTGTTCAACCATAACTGAAAAATTATACGTCAACATTTAAAAAACTAAATAATCCTAACATTAAATGAAATTTTCTAGCTGCAACCAATAAATTAGCTGCGAGGGCCCAGGGGCCGAACGCATACTCTGTACGCTTAGAGAATGTATTTGAATGTATAATGACTACTTATATGAATTTAATGAGACGCTCCCCGCCAGGGGCTGGGCGAAACCGGGCCGGGTCAGACAGACAGACAGACAGACAGACAGACAAGCAGACAGACAGATACATAGATAGATAGATAGATCCCCGCCAGAGCCTGGGCGAAGCCGGGCCGGGCAGCTAGTATTTAATAAAATCACACTGTGACTTGTTTTTAACCAAGGTGTCGTAGAACATCTCTTTGACCAGTACCTGTCACCAGTACTATTCAACATGTATACGGTGCCGATCACTGAACAACAGTTGGATGGGAAGGGTAGGACTCTATCATTCGTTGACGACATCCTCGTGTATCGACAGGGTCGAGATAGACAGGCGGTTGCCAACTATATGCAGGGCGAACTAGATCGAATTTCCTCATGGTGTGCTGATGCCGATGCCCTTGTCAACCCTGCAAAGGCAACGGTTACATGGTTCTCACTAAACAACCATATTGTGAAAACAGACCTGCCGGCAGTAAGAATGGATGGGAGCATTCTGAGTAGAACCCAGTCAATGACATATCTTGGCGTGAGGCTTGATCGTAGCCTGTCCTTCAGAGATCATGTCGATTATGTCATAACAAAGGCTCGAAAAGGTTTGGCAGCAATGAGAGTCATGGCGACTGCCAATATCGAGCAAAGACTGCTATTACTTCTGTTCCAAGGACTTGTGCTTTCACGCATCGAGTATGCCCTGGCCATCCTCACTGTCAGCCCTACACAGATTGGAAGACTTGAAATGGTACAAAACGAAGCCATGCGCATCATTTTGGGAGACACCAGCTGTGTAGCAATGAGATACCTCCTTGACTTCCCGACAATGGAACACAGGATCAAGATCTGGAGAGCTCGTGCATACTTAAAAATAAGTGCAGATGAGCAGCACCCTCTGCATGACGCTGTACTCAGAGAAAAGGGTGACAGGCTAAAGAGGGGCAAATCATGGATTGGTCGGGCGGAAGATGTCGTCGGACAGGTCTGCAGTCTTACCAGTATCAACCCCGGCAAGGAATGGGTGCCGGTGCCTCCAGCTTTTAAGTGTACCTTCTCCTGCATTATCACACTCGACAGACGGTGCAGAGAGCAGAACCCTGCCGCTGTCAATGCAGAGGTTAACGCGGTCATCTATGATCACTCAGATAGCCCCGAAGTGCTCATCTATACAGATGGATCTGTTGTAAAGCAGCAGAGAAGTGCGTGGGCATTTACAGCCCGTTCAGCGGGCCGAACCGTTCAAGAATCCAGTGGTGCCCACTCTATGACCACGAGCAGCATGACGATGGAGGTGATGGCAGTTACACAGGCTTTCATATGGCTGGAATCACAGCATTATACCAACGTGTGTGTACTAAGTGATTCAATGAGCATGATTCAGAAGGTCGAAGCTGGATCTGTACGTAGACAGTGGACTGAGTCGCTGCGGAAGTCCGTTGTCCGCAAAGTCACCTTCATCTTCGTCCCGGGACATGCGGGAGTCGAGGGAAATGAACGAGCTGATAAATTGGCTGGCTCTGCACCCCCTGTAGATGGCCAGCCCATGGATCGTGCCGATGTTATTAACGCCCTTAAAGATATGGCGAGAACAGAGGATTTTGACGCCAGTGATTCCACATCGCTTTCCAGGATGAAAGACCTGGGAGTAAGAATCGGCACAGCCAGACGCGAGAGGTACGTCGGGAAAACAAAGCGCCTCGTCAACCAACACAGAACTGGCACTATTAGCCACCGGCCGCTGATGCATATGCTGGGGGGAGGATCTGAGCACCTATGGACATGTCCGGAGTGCAACGAAGATACCCCAACTGATAACTAACTAACTATCTCTTTGACTTGTTCTTCCCGTTTAATGTCTTTATTTCAACAGTGTTCTTTTCGTCCTGGTTTTTTAAAATCTTTTTATTCCCATACACTGATTTCAGTTTTCATCAAAGCTGATTTGATGATGTTGCTGTCGTTTTATGCACTGCCAATATCTGCAGGATGAGTCATATAGCGTTGTCCCTTCTTGGTTGATGTTTGTTCTGATGCTTTTATCTTTTGTTTTTTGATTTGTAATTTTTCCTGTCTTTTTAGTTCTCTTTAATTACAGAAGCCACACATACGTTGGGCGATTTATTGCCTGGTATATTTCGCTGCATCGCATCAGGTGCATACTGTAGAGTTATATACCATATTAAGTGAGTAAATGAATAATACTTTAGTTGAAACAATTAGTCACAGGTATTGTTCGAATGTGGAACATCTGTTATTCCCACGGTCATTTCAAATTTAGAACGAACTCATTCTGTTTACACATAACCGCCTGATTGCTAACGCCTCAGTATATTTGCGCAATCATTCATTGTTCGTCGAATACAGCCCACGAGACGCTTTTTCTTTGTTCACGTTTTGACCGCATTGTATTAAGTATTGAGAAATATGCAGCATAATATACAAGGCAATAAACCGTGCAACATACTGTTTGTGTCTTCAGTGATTACTTTCACTGAGGGAATACATTATTTTAAAGGTTCTGTGTTTTTTTTTGTAATGCTATGCATAACTGGTCGATGCTCTGTTTCTATGCTACCGTTGGGATTTGTCTTTATACTGTTTATATATAATTAATTTATAGTTTGTCTGTGACGCTAGATCAGTGTTATTCTATTTACATCAGGTTTTTAAATTTGACCCCATGTACGCTGGATAAATGCATTAGCTATTATTAGACCATGCTGTAGATAAAGATTAATCAAGTTGTATCCATTGTTGTTCCGTTATTTTGATGTAATGCTGAATATCCCTAGACATGTTTCCTGTTGTAATTGTTTGTTTCCCACCGTTCTGTTAACACCTCACAATGCAATCCGTTTCACATACTCCGCTTATGATAACCGAAAGGAGTTTAAAGAATATCTGGGTTTCTTCCTCGTTTTAGCTGTAGTTGCAGGAACCATAGAGTGTAGTACATCTTATCTTTATTCCTCTTTGGGATATATACTCTGGATCACTTGTGGATTTAGTGTTCCTGAGATGTACAAGGAATGCTACACCATGTTTGGTTCTCGTAGTTTGATCCATACCGCTCCATATCTCCACATAGTTGTTGTAACTTCTCTCTGCTTTATTTCGTTGTCTCTTGATCCCATTAAGAGGTAATTATGCTTTTTGTAGGTTATGGTTTTGTTTATTGTTGATGGTGTCATTTGTAGGCGTTTATATGTTACAGTGCCATTTATGTGCGTGTGAGTGTCGTTTGTAGCTCACGGCATATACAAACTGCTCTGGAACCTAGCTTCCAATACTAAGTCTATGCTACCAATGCCAAACCTGGACAATGACAGAAAAAGAGAAAAGAAATATTACAACAACAGAAATGATTCCTAAAAAGAATACCGGATGTATCAAGAAGAGAGAAAATCAGAAATGAAGGGAAAAATGTCGCTTAAAGGTCGACAGGGTCGATTTCATTGCACCGGGTTTTATCCCATGTGGCTCAGTATGGCTCTTTCTGTAGCGCGGGCTGCCGAAAGCATCGCACAAAACACTAACTCCGTAGCTCCAGCGACGACCACAGGAGTCTCCGAACAAATGCACTCGTGAACCGAATGACGCGGCCCGGAATCGAACCCACAACCTTCGGAGCCCGAGTCAGACTGCTTGACCACTTCGCCACGGAAACTTTAAGAGAAATGAAGAAATCAGGACCATAGTGGGGGTTACAGCATCGCTAGATTTAATCAGAGAAAAGCAATTTAAATGGTTTGGCCATACAACTATATTACCGACTAACAGTATACTGCAACAAGCAATGATGTAGAGACCAAATGGAAGTAGAAGAAGAGGCTGAACATGTAACTGATGGGTAGAGGGAATAACAGAGTCCATGGGAATCTCGATAATTGAAGCTCATAAACGGGCACTCTCCCGCTGTTTATGCTTCACTTCGACACCGCACGGTACAAGAGGAACAAGATGAGATGAGATGAGATGAGGTGAGATGATGAGACAGCCACTTTAAAAAAATCGTCTATTCTGTATCCCCCACTAGAGTATAGTCCGTAACCGACTCACTACAAGTCGTTATACCTCTTGGTATCCCCGCAGCTCCATCCATATCTCTACTCACCCACCCCGTATATTATTCATCCTGCATGCCCAATTTTAAACCATTTGAAAATAAAGTGATTTCCTTCGTTCGTTTTTTTTTTTTGGTATCTAATACAATAAAATTGTATATACGAGGGTAAGTTAATAAGTAAGTCACATATGGCTATATAAAAATAACTAAATATGACAACAACTTGAAACCAGTTTATTTTTATACATACATTGTCCCTTTATTTCTCAACATAATTTCCACCAACATTGAGGCACTTATCCCGTCGTTTTATCAGTCCTCCCAACCGGCTGCATAAAACTGCGTGCTCTATTTTCAATTACCTGCCATCCCACAGAACTGTGCGACTTACTTATTGACTCGCCTTCGTAACTGTTTATTCACAGGTATGCACCGCTTTACGGGACAAACATTTGTCAGCCTAACCAGGAAACTCACCTTGGCGGGAGACATTTCGCGAATGACGCCGAACTTGAATGTGAAGTGAAAACGTGGTTTAGAAAACACAGCACGCAGGTCTATGCAACCGGTTTGGGAGGACTGATAAAACTATGGGATAAGTGTTTCTACCTACCTACATGCCAACCTAATTGTCTACGACCTACCTGTCTCTCTACCTACATACTGAAATGCCGACTGACCGAACGGCCGACCGACTAAACGACCCACCTCTCCATCGATCCATCCATCGATCCATCCATCTATTTATCCATCCAACCATCCATCCATCCAATCATCCGCCCGTCCGTCTGTCAGTATGTATGTTTGTCCGTCTCTATGTACATCTACTTATCTAACTGTCCATACATACTGATTTATATATAGGAATTGCTAATCTGTAAAAAAAAAAAAAAACACTACGATAACAAATAAAATGGACCTGGTAGCTAGACAGCATTAGTCAGGACACTCACATACATATACTCACACACCACGTATACACACACACACACACACACACACACACACACACACACACACACACACACACACACACACACACACACTCACACACACTCACACACGCTTGGGCTTGAAATGTAAACCTTAAAAGTGTGATAAAAGTAACAATAACCATGGCATTGTCTTGTAACCTGTAAATATTGTTGTCAAGTGTGTTCAGCACATGACACAACGGTGCAAACGAACACTGACGTCGTAAGGACAGTTTAAAGATGGTCGCCCCACATTTGACAATCACCAAAAAGGAGCAGCGTTCTGTTATCTGTTTGTTTGACCAATGAAGGTGTGAAACCTATAGAAATTCATCGGCGAATGCAGGTCAAATATGGTGATGCATGCCTGTCAGTCCAGCAAATGTATGAGTGGAGTACGAAGTTTCAAAACGGTGTGACTTCTGTGACAGACTGTTCACGACCGGGTCAGGCACACCGAGTAGTTACCCCAGAGTTGATTGCAGCCTTTGAAGGACTCGTACAGAAAAACCGCCGATTGTCTGTGAGTGACATTACCGCACATCTTGACATGAGTCAATGAATCAAGGTTCAGCACACCACATCATCCATGATGTGCTACAGTACCACACATCTTGACATGAGTCAATGAATCGAGGTTCAGCACACCACATCATCCATGATGTGCTACAGTACCATACATCTTGACATGAGTCAATGAATCGAGGTTCAGCACACCACATCATCCATGATGTGCTACAGTACCACACATCTTGACATGAGTCAATGAATCGAGGTTCAGCACACCACATCATCCATGATGTGCTACAGTACCACACATCTTGACATGAGTCAATGAATCGAGGTTCAGCACACCACATCATCCATGATGTGCTACAGTACCACACATCTTGACATGAGTCAATGAATCGAGGTTCAGCACACCACATCATCCATGATGTGCTACAGTACCACACATCTTGACATGAGTCAATGAATCGAGGTTCAGCACACCACATCATCCATGATGTGCTACAGTACCACACATCTTGCCATGAGTCAATGAATCGAGGTTCAGCACACCACATCATCCATGATGTGCTACAGTACCACACATCTTGACATGAGTCAATGAATCGAGGTTCAGCACACCACATCATCCATGATGTGCTACAGTACCACAAAGTGTCTGCAGGGCAGGTGCCCGGACAGCTGTCTCCAGAATTAATAAAAAACAAGGACGCATTGTTGCTTGTCAATAACTTTTGCAGTACTTTGAAGCAGAAGATGACGGTTTACTATCAATAATTGTTACTGGAGCTGAAACCTGAGTTCACTAACACGAGCCGGAAACGAAGAGAGCGAGCAAGGAATAGCGCCATCCCCTCTCACCTAAACCAAAGAAGTTTCGCTTTCAGCCATCATCAGGGATGGTTATGCAGACTATTTTGTAATGAACAAGGCGTTATATTAGAGCACTACATGCCAAGAGGGAAAACTGTCATCAGTATACAGGTCTTCTCAGGAATCATCTTCGACCGGCAATCAAATTCAAAGGATGTGTACGTCTGAGTAAAGGCGTCCTTTTGCAACATGGCAATGTTCAAGCCCATACTGCCCATGCAACTATTGAAACCTGCAAAAATCTCCACTTTTAGTGTGTAACACATTCCCGGTACTCACCAGACCTAACCCAAAGTGATGTTCATTTATTTGGACAACTCAAAGAGTCATTGGGAGAGAGGACTTTTCGGTCCGATGAAGATGTAAAGTAGGTAGTGCATGAGTGGTCACACAAGCGACCAAGATAATGTTTTTCTACAGGAATCCAAGCACATTATCGGCGCTGGACGGATTGCATTGAAGGCATTGGCGACTACATTGAACAATGATACATTTGTTCTTTACTTTCTTTTTCAGAATATATTCACAAGAAAAAAAAATTAGTTTTCATTTGAAGCTCACTCGCATATATGTATGCACTCAAACAAAGTTAACTATGCATATTTCGTGGAAACACACGAAGCATAACTTTCTGACAATAATTGAATTAGACGTTCAGAATAACACACAGTTTTGTTACAGACAAGTTTCATCCTGTCCTGTCATCTACGTTATTTCTACATTAGAGCGGGGAGAGTGATGGCTCGCTGGCTTTTCCTCGGCTATAAACAATGTTAAATTGACATGATTGGAATCCATGTTAAAAGCTTACCAAGAAACAAAAATGAGAATAACAATAAAAATAAAATTACAAAAAAAAAAAAAAAAAAAACGAACGAAAAGAGAAATGCTTCCACGGTGAAATAATTTTATAAGGCAAATCAGAAAAACAAAAAAACGAGAAGTTGAGCTTACAAGGACACGATTACAAAAAACAAAATGGACGTTGCGGCTAAAGTCTTCGTCAGCACATAACAAATAAACACAAACCGACACAGCTAGATGAACAATACTACATGACAATACAAAGGCTACTTATCTGTACCCTTGTGTGGATGAATACGTCTTAAACGATCAACGCGTGTGATGATTATCAGTAGATTGAATGAACTTGATGTGCGGTAAAGGCGGGTCAAGGAAAAAAGGTCAAATACGTCACAAGCCCAGGGATTGGCCTAGCCACCCGAGGGAAGAACATCCGCTAGGGGGAAGGGGAGGCGCTTATGAAAGCACACAGTAAAATTGGGATTATTAGTGGACTATAGCCAGCTCTGTGGCGAAGGGGTTACAGACACAGTTCGTAATTCCCAATTCGAACTTCGCTCGAAACACAGTTGCAGAAGGCTTGGATGCAGACCGCCTTGCGTTGATTTTCACAAAATTTCCGTGGGTCGTTCAGAAATCTATCACAAATCATTGAACTTAATCTTGCCAAGAAATCACAAACAGCCAAAAATGCGTTGGTTGACTGCTACGTACTGTAAAAAATACTCAACTAACATTTTTAGTGGACCATACAACAACGGGGAAGAGGGATCGAGGGTTGGAAGTTAAACGAAGCTGTGTTGGACACTGAAGCCATGAGAGGAGTGTGAATCCATCTGAAACATGAGCCGGTTTTCCAATGTCTTACGATCACGTTTGTGCGATGCACACGATTTGATCACCGTAACCTGTATGTCGGTCACGCCACAATGGTCAGAGCTGTTAAAATGGGTAGATACTGGTTTCTGGGTACCACTTTTCACATCAAAGAGTTGTTGCCTAAATCTGTCAGCCAGACGTAGACCTATTCACCCGATATATCTCATGTCATAACATTTGCTGATGATCACATAGATAACGTTGCGCCTCGTGCACGAAAAACCCTCAAGGACGTGGACATTGGTCTTAGATAATGCCAGGCTCTGAGTCTGAAGGACATGCGGGTAGGTTTTACAACGAGACCTGCCTACACGCCCTTCAAACGTAGATTGTTGGATATTGATGCGAAAATGTCCCCGGCTGGAAATAATATATTGATGGTTTTGCAATCTCTTTCATGGGATGTGCCCAATTATATGGCAATGGCCTGGGCATAAGACTGGTCGCAGTGATCCTCATTGCTGAAATGTCGAGACTCCATAGCCATGTTACATAAAATGGCAACCGGCAGTCTCCGATCGGAATGCACAGACAGCGGAGTAAAACAGCGAACGTACAGACAAGCCGGCAAAATAATGCGCCAATGCAAAGTGCTACATTAGAGGACTGAGCATGCATGGGAATGCCCAACGTGTGTGACATCGTTCAACGTAACATAACGTAACATAACATAACATAACATAACATAACATAACATAACATAACAAATAGACATCGTTTCATAGGCACCATTGGAAACATGTGAAAGGCTGCCTAAATATGTCGAACGAGCGTTTTGTCTTTACCCGATGTATGCCATGCCACACCGTTTGTAAATGATAGTTTAAGTAACTTTGGGCTCGCACATGAGAACTCTCTTATGTCTGTGGAAAGTGGCATTGAGGAATGTCACTCCCGGAGTCTGGAGAATATACTGAGAGGTATTACAGCTAGGGTTAAGACAGGCCACGTGAGCAACACAAGGAATAGCAAACGACAATAACAATTGCAACAACATTAACCAAAACGGACACGGAAGCAAAAATAAGACCAACAATGACAGAAGCAGCAGCAATAACAACAACGATTAAAAATAACCCTACTTCCTGCAGCAGAAAAATCAAAAACAACAGAAACAACGAAAACAGCAGAGACAAACAACAACAGTAATTGTAGTAGCAGCGAAAACCGAAACAAAACTAACACATTCAGCAGTAAAAGCAGCATAAAAATAGAAACAAGAGCAACAACAATAGTACTATTAAAAACAGCAGCACCAACAACAGCATCAATAACAGCAGCATAACCATAGCAGCCACGGCAACAACACTAAAACAACAGCAACAGCCACGGGATTAGAAGGAATAAGAGCAAAAGCAGCAGCGACGACACAAACAACAGCAGTGAAAAAACAACAAAAGCAGCTACAGCAGCAATGTCAATCAATAGCATCACCAACAACAGCAATAAAAACCACAGTGACAACAACAGTAGCAACATTCAACAGCACTACCAATAATAGCAATAGAAATCACAGCGGTAACAAGGTAGCACAAACAAGAATGGCAGCAACAACAGCAGCATCCATAACAGCAACAGCAACTGTAGTATTATCAAACACAGCAACACCAACAACAACATGAACAACAAGAATAGCACCAAATACAATCAAAACAATTCAAGTAGGTGCCATCTCCACAATAAAAGTTGGCTGCAATGGATCTCCAATAATTTCTGTCTCTCGCCCTGACAGTACATTGTGTCAGGCTGATGTTCGTTTATCTCTTGGTGTTATCTTCCCACTTGTATCGTTGTCCACCTCTTGCTCGCTTGTCCTCAACCTTGCCTTCCAGTATGGTTTTATAAGAATAACATGTCGTTTAAAATGGCCGAAATATTTCACTCGCTTCCTCTTTATTTCTTTCATCAGCACTCTCTTCATTCCCAGTTTTTCTGGAACTTCTGCATTTGATTCCTTTGTTTCCATGAAATATGACAAATTCGTCTGTATATCCACAGCTCCATGGCCTCTACTCGACTTTCTAGTTGCTTGTTCAATTGCCAGACTTCCGAACCATACATTAGCGTTGAATATACGTAGCATTTGACAAGTCTCATTTTTATGCGTTATTAATCTCTCTAGTTGTTAACACTGATTTCGTGCCGTCGAAACAGGAGAACTCTTTTATGGCACAATCTTACTCTCTCTCTCTCTCTCTCTCTCTCTCTCTCTCTCTCTCTCTCTCTCTCTCTCTCTCTCTCTTATTGTTTTTCACTAGAACAAGTAACAAGGTTCTTCCATCTTAGAAATGTAATAACAGATGACGGCAGAAGTAAAACATAAATAGCATAAAATCAGTCTTAAAAAAGAAGTATTAAAAGTCGAGAGGATCGGTTTCAATGTAGTAGTTGTAGTAGCAGTAGTAATTGCAGTAGTAGTAGTACTTGCAGTTGTAGAAGTAGTAGTACTTGCAGTAGCAATAGTAGTAATTGTAGTAGTAGTAGTAGTAGTATTAGTAGTAGTACTTGTAGTAGTAATAGTAGTAGTAATAGTAGTAGTAGAAATAGTAATAGTACTTGTAGTTGTAGTAGTGGTTGTACTTGTAATTTGTGGTAGTAGTATTAGCAGAATTAGTAGCAGTAGTATTTGTCGTTGTAGTAATAGAAGTAGTAGTACTTGCAGTCGTAGTAGTAGTAGTAGTAGTAGTAGTAGTAGTAGTAGTAGTAGTAGTAGTAGTAGTAGTAGTAGTAGTAGTAGAACTTGTAATAGTAGTAGTAATAGAAGTAGGAGTAGTAATTGTAGTTGTAGTATTAGTAGTTGTGGTAGTAGTAGTAGTATAAGTAGTAGTAGTACTTGTAGTTGTAGTAGTAGTAGTAGTACTTGTAGTAGTAGCAGCAGCAGCAGCAGCAGTAGTAGTAGTAGTAGTAGTAGTAGTAGTAGTAGTAGTAGTAGTAGTAGTAGTAGTAGTAGTAGTAGTAGTCGTAGTAGTAGTAGTATAGTACTTGTAGTTGTAGCAGTAGTAGTAGTAGTAGTAGTAATTGTAGTAGTAGTAGTAGTAGTAGTAATAGTAGTAGTAGTAGTAGTAGTAGTAGTAGTGGAAGTAGTAGTAGTACTTGTAGTTGTAGCAGTAGTAGTACTTGTAGTAGTAGTAGTAGTAGTAGTAGTAGTAGTAGTAGTAGTAGTAGTAGTAGTTGTAGTAGTAGTAGAAATAGTAGAAGAAGAACTTGTAATAGTAGTAGTAGTAGTAGTAGTAGTAGTAGTAGTAGTAGTAGTAGTAGTAGTAGTAGTAGTAGTAGTAGTAGTAGTAGTAGTAGAAGAACTTATAATAGTAGTAGTAGTTGTAGTAGTAGTTTCAGTAGTAGTAGTAGCAGTAGTAATTGTAGTTGTAGTAGTAGTAGTACTTGTAGTAGTAGTATTAGTAGTTGTGGTAGTAGTAGTGGTAGAATTAGTAGTTGTACTTGTAGTTGTAGTAGTAGTAGTAGTAGTAGTAGTAGTAGTAGTAGTAGTAGTAGTAGTAGTAGTAGTAGTAGTAGTAGTAGTAGTACTTGTAGTAGCAGCAGCAGCAGTAGTAGAAGTAGTAGTAGTAGTAGTAGTAGTAGTAGTAGTAGTAGTAGTAGTAGTAGTAGTAGCAGCAGAATGCAGCAGTACTTGTAGTTTTTGCAGTAGTACTTGAAGTGGTGGTAGTAGTAGAAGCAGTAGTTGTAGTAGTAGTGGTTGTAGTATAGTAATAGTACTTGTGGTTGTAATAGTAGTAGTATTTGTAGTAGAAGTAGTAGTAATAATAGTAGTAGTTGTAGTAGTAGTAGTACTAACAATACTTGTAGATGTAGCAGTAGTACTTGAAGTAGTATTACTAGTAGTAGTAGTAGTAGTAGTAGTAGTAGTAGTAGTAGTAGTAGTAGTAGTAGTAGTAGTAGTAGTAGTAATAGTAGCAATAATTGTAGTAGTAGTAGTAGTAGTAGTAGTAGTAGTAGTAGTAGTAGTAGTAGTAGTAGTAGTCGTAGTAGTAGTAGTAGTTGTAGTTGTTGTTGTATTAGTAGTAATAATACTTTTGTGGTAGTAGTAGTACTTGTAGCAGTAGTAGTAGTAGTAGTAGTAATAGTAGTAGTAGTAGTAGTAGTAGTAGTAGTAGTAGTAGTAGTAGTACTTGTAGTAGTAGTAGGAGAAGCAGTTGTAGTAGTAGCAGTAGTTTTAGTAGTAGTAGTGGTTGTTTTATTAGTAGTAATAGTCCTTTTGGTTGTAGTAGTAGTACTTGTAGCAGTAGTAGTAGTAATAGTAGTAGTAGTAGTAGTAGTAGTAGCAGCAGCAGTAGTAGTAGTAGTAATAGTAATAGTAGTAGTAGTAATAGTAGTAGTAGCAGCAGCAGCAGTAGTAGTAATAGTATTTGTAGTAGTAGTAGTAGTAGTAGTAGTAGTAGTAGTAGTAGTAGTAGTAGTAGTAGTAGTAGCAGCAGCAGCAGCAGCAGTAGTAGTAGTAGTAATAGTAATAGTAGTAGTAGTAATAGTAGTAGTAGCAGCAGCAGCAGTAGTAGTAATAGTAGTAGTAGTAGTAGTAGTAGTAGTAGTAGTAGTAGTAGTAGTAGTAGTAGTAATAGTAGTAGTTGTAGTTGTAGCAGTAGTGGTAGTAGTAGTAGTAGTAGTAGTAGTAGTAGTAATAGTAGTAGTAGCACCAGTAGTAGTAGTAATAGTAGTAGTAGTAGTAGTTGTGGTAGTAGTAGTAGTAGTAGTAGTAGTAGTATTAGTAGTAGTAGCAGTAGTAGTAGTAGCAGTAGTAGTAGTAGTAGTAGTAGTAATAGTAGTAGTAGTAGTAGTCGTAGTAGTAGTAGTAGTAGTAGTAGTAGTAGTAGTAGTAGTAGTAGTAGTAGTAGTAGTAGTAGTAGTAGTAGTAGTAGTAGTAGTAGTAGTAGTAGTAGTAGTAGTAGTAGTAGTAATTTGACGTTGATAACAGCGATAATGTCGAAGATACTGAAACAAACTAGAAACACAATTTGAAGAATGACGTGAAGCAAAAATAACGATAGCAAGAATATCATAACAGACGCACATACACACACAAATCAAGGATAAATAAAACTCCGGGATCAGAAAATAAATTCCAAAAAATATTTTCTAAACAAAGTCAAGACAGATGACAACCCTTAACACCAAACCAATTTATTGGAAAGCAAGGCAGAACATATTAAAGAAATGAACATACAGTGTCAATGCAAGATTATCAATGGCCCTCAAAGGTGACTGAGCACGGGAACAGACAACTCTTCTCTTAGACATAATACCAACGGGAATGACCACAGACAGGAAACTACAGGACACACCGCATAGGGTTAATGATGTCCGTGTGATCCGCATGAATCTGCATGAAGTTGGGGGAAAACCCTCTTGACGGAAACGCATTTGACAAGCGCTGACAGTGTCAACGCTTGAAACGGTGCCGAGTATCCGGGGATCTTGCGTGGCTCACAGATGGCGCGTGCGATCGCCGAGACTCACCCTGCCCCCAAAACACCGTGGCAATCTTTCATTGAAACTATTAGAAGTAAACTTAATCATTGCCGTTATTCACGAAAAGCGCACACGTTCATTCATTCATTCACAGATATCGTTATTTTCAAGTCCGTTAATGTCGTTACATGTCAGTGCATGTTTTGTTATAGAAATATAATCTAGTGCTATATAAATGATAGATGGTATTTCAGATAATTAATATAAACATATTACATACTTTCACATACACGGGTGCTTTGTTTCATTAGATGCTGTAAAATAACACTTGCAGATATAGTGTTTCATCGTAATTATATACTCAACTACATAAGGCAGGTATTTCTGGGAATACTTGAGCAATGTGTTACAAGCTCATACGAGTCTGCCCGAGATGTGAATAATTTGTGATACAAAACTCTGTTACAAGATTGCCTGGTGTTCCGTTAAGGACAACAAATTAAAGTTGTATTTACAAATTGTGAACATTGACGGGGATTCTGCACAAGCTAAGAGTTTTGGGTGAGTGTAAATATATGATATTAATTTTATTGTTTAATTGTGTGATTTAACTGTACTGAAACGTAAATGTACAGGCAAAGTGATAAGAAGATAGATTAACGACAAACAACCACGCACACATATAGACTAACAGGAAAACTTAATACTGTGGTCAGACGTAATGACCAAAGCCACACATCATGGGCAATAGTAAGATTGACAGTACAGGACAGTACAAGAGACACAAGGTTGTGGACAGACATGACGACCAACTAGTCACGTCATGGGCTATAATAAGATCGACAGTACAGGAGACACATGGTTGTGGACAGATATGATGACCACCGTCACACATCATGGGCAGTAAGAAGATTGACAGTACAGGAGACACAAGGTTGTGGACAGACACGATGACCAACTCCACACGTCATGGGCAGTAAGAAGATTGACAGTACAGGAGACACAAGGTTGTGGACAGACACGATGACCAACTCCACACGTCATGGGCAGTAAGAAGATTGACAGTACAGGAGACACAAGGTTGTGGACAGACACGATGACCAACCCCAAACGTCATGGATTATAATAAGGTTGACAGTACAGGAGACACAAGGCTGTGGACAGACACGATGACCAACCCCAAACGTCATGGATTATAATAAGATTGACAGTACAGGAGACACAAGGTTGTGGACAGACACGATGACCAACTCCACACGTCATGGGCAGTAAGAAGATTGACAGTACAGGAGACACAAGGCTGTGGACAGACACGATGACCAACCCCAAACGTCATGGATTATAATAAGGTTGACAGTACAGGAGACACAAGGCTGTGGACAGACACGATGACCAACTAGTCACGGCATGGGCTATAAGAAGAAGCAATTATCGCCGCAATAATAATAATGGTACAGACTTAGAGGTACGACGTTTGTCTCTAGCTAGAGATGACTTCGGAGCAAATTCAGTTTAGAATCACATAAAATATGACTAGTGAATGCCATTGGTGAGGGCCGGCTATCCCAGTGGCTAGAACTCCGGATTCTCCTTCGGGAGACCTGGGTAAGGTGTGGATTTTTTCAGTCGGGTATAAAGTGACAACCACAACCTGCACAGTTCACGGCGACTGCACAAGCCATTTGGCCTTCATTCCTCAAGCTCAAGGCATCCTCTCCCTTATCCTACAACTCAAGGTATTATAGACAGTAGATGTCACTTTTTTGTTTGGCAGTGAATGTCATTCTCTTTCATGATCCGAGATAGTTGACCCGACGTTTATCCTTCACTGATAAGTACGATAAACTATGGAGCCCGTGGGGTTGTTTTGTTCGTTCACAGATCCCCAGGCGATCCCGAGGGGTCGATAAAAACTGGCTTCGAATAACCCTGCCCAGGTTACAAATCAAACATTATCAAACCGATCTGCAAACATATGAACAGCATGGTGTGATTCCTTCAGAGGCCATAGAAACATTCAGAATTCCGGGGATCAATCAGGAGGCCGACTTTACTTTGCAGGACATGCGCTGATTCCAATTTTAGACTGTGTCGATCTGGTCATTAAAACAAATGGTCTCATTACGAATTGGAACCGAGGAACAATGATACATCATGCTAGTGTGCTAATCACTGCACTTCTGTTGAACACCAGACATCCAGACAGCTGAATATGACGTCATTGTCTCAGTCAGATGAAGCTATAGTCTCAATCAGCTGAAGATAACATCAAAGTCTTACTCAGTTGTAGATAATATCAAGGCCCAGTCAGCTGAAAATAATATAAAAAGTCCCAGTCAGTGGAAGATAATATCATAGTCCCAGTCGGCTGAAGATAATATCAAAGTTCCTGGCTGGTGAAGATAATTTACAACTCTCAGTCAATTGAAGATAATATCAAAACACGGGCAACTAAACATAATTTTAAACAAACAATCAGCTGTACATAATATAACAGACAGGCCAGCCGAAGACAATGTCAAAGTCCCAGTCAGCTGAAGATATATAAAACTCAAAGTCAGCTGAAGATAATATAAAACTTACAGTTAGCTGAAGATAATGTTAGACAAACAATCAGCTGAAGATAATATTACTGACACGGCCAGCTGAAGATAATATTAAACTAACAGTTTAACAGATAATTTCAGCGACTTGAGCATATAATGAAATAAGTCTTTTTTGAAGCGAGAAAATCAAGCGTTGTGTTTCGCCTGGTGGAATTCATGGAACGAAGCTTCCCTTCTTGAAATCTCTTCTTTAAACATTTGGTAAATACTTTAATATGTGAGCATTAATATTTTTATGCACATTTCTGTTTGTTTTAGCCTTGCTCATTTTCGTAATCCTTCCTGAATATTAGTGTGATCTTTCTGTAAAATATTTGTACAGTAATAAACGGCCTGTCTTTGTTCCATTAATTTTATTTTGTACATTGCGGATTCGTGTGTATTAAGCATATTATGTTTTATTACAAACCATTTAATTTAAGAATGTGTGTTTGAAAGATTTTCATGCAGTTGTCGTTACGCTGTATTATGAAAGAATTGTAATGAATAGACGGGAAGTGAGAAAGAAATATTTAAGTTATGTAACCAGTAATCAGTTATAAGCATCTTGTAATGCAGTAGATTATGACAATCAGAGTATGATGAATGTCATGGAAAATTGCATGGTAGGTATGAACACGTATGCGCCATCACTAACATGTTAGCTTTCAACGACTGTGGTAGCTCAGGTATAGTTGTAACTGCCGGCACAAGAGTTTGTCTATGATCACTTTTCAATGAATATTCGGTGGTATCTTCTTCTTCGTTTGTTAGGAATGTTTATTTTGGACGTAACTGCGTTGTGTCTGTTTACAGCAGAGCTGCGATATTTACGCCTTTCGGCCGACACATCAGACTTCTTCAGGCATTTGTTGACAGCGTTAACACTCCCAGATTCAGGGGTATAATAAACACACACACACACACACACACACACACACACACACACACACACACACTGAGAGGGGAGAGAGAGAGATAGATAGATAGATAGATAGAGAGAGAGAGAGAGAGAGAGAGAGAGAGAGAGAGAGAGAGAGAGAGAGAGAGAGAGAGAGAGAGAGAGAGCAGGCAGACAATAAGCTTTTATCCTGAATATGAAGGAAATGTGCCAGAGATCTGAAACGTTATATAATGTATACTCGTTTTCAGTATAACCACTACTTGAAATAAAAGACACGTATGCCATCTCTGCTGCACATTGAAACGATCTCACAAATAGAGCGCCATATTGTTGTAACTGAACCAGTTACCTCATCTCAGTATGGCTTCTTCATCACTGTCTAAGTGATTTCCTTTCAGCCGCTTTTTAAAGATATTGGATAAGAAAAAAATTGGCAGAGACACTTCTGGAGAATAGGGTGAGTAGAAGAATCTGCATATTCAAAACTTTAGTTGCTAGCTGCACAAGGCTTTCTTTGTGTCTTAATGCACAGGAAGATTTTCAGTGCGTTCTGTTAGTTGATTTCTATTCACAGCCTATGTTAATATTGTAAGAAGATGTGCATAGTGATCATTAACCCTGCAGTAACGAGACAGATAATCATTGAGTAGAATGCCTTTGGTATTCCAAAACAGTATACATTTGTTTCTGCAGATTACGATAATCTCAGCTAGACAGATGTCATTACCAGTGTTTTTCTTATGTTTTCCTTTATTTTGTTTTGCTCCGTGAGTTCCAGATAAAGCACTTTCTAGTTATGCTATGCTCTTTTTGTGAGTACAGGCATATTTTCCCAAAGTCTTGATTCACTGGCATATTTTATTTCTCTCCATGAGCTCCACATTTGTGATTCTGTCAAACCATAGCAGTCCATTTAGGTCGTACAGACGCCAATTTGTGAATGTTTGTAGTTTAGTAGTACTCAAATTAAGTCATTTTTCGTGTTTCTGATAGATAAAGTTAGTTAGTTAGCCTTTCCTCTTGAGCCTAAGGCGGCGCATTGGGCAGAAGTCCTGACTCTCAATGTCCGGCGGTTCGCTGTTACCTGCTGTAGATCTTGGATGTTTACTTGGCCATAGAATGAGCCTTCTCTGATGATGGTTCTACGCAGGGTCCTTCTTGGTCCTCCCCGTTTTCTTTTCCTACCGGTGACCATATGAGGGCTTGGTAGGGGAGTCTTGAATTGTCCATTCTGAGTACATGACCGATGTATTTCCAACGGCGTCTTCTTATAAAATTGGATACTGTATCTTGTTTAGTCTCTTGTCTTATTTGCGTATTGGTTCTGAAGTCTGTCCAGTGGATGTTTAGAAGTCTTCTAAGACATTTGTTCTCAAAATTATCTAATTTTTTTTTGTCTAAAGCTACCGTTGATTTCCAACTTTCACATCCATACGTTAACACTGGAATCACACAAGAGTTGAAGATTTTAAGTTTTGTGTGTTTGCTGAGTGTCTTTGACTTCCAGATGTTTGACAGTTTATTGAAGGCACCAGATGCCAGTGCGATTCTAGATGATATTTCTGGTATTGAGTCCCCTGTAGATGTCATTTTGCTTCCTAGGTATGTGAAGCTGTTGACTTTTTTCAAGAACGTAGCTGTTTAATTTGGTGTCATCTGAACTGTTGGTAAGATCAACATAACATTTATTTTAACATAGATAAAGTATTATTGATTAATTGTTACAGTTAAATCTTTTAAGTTTGGTGCTACGTTTAATTTCTGTTGACTTCCACACATTGTCTGGTGCTATAAAATGTCATCTTACCTTGTGTATTCTCACTCTTTAATCTGCAGCTGTTTCTCCCTTCCCCCATCCTTGTCTACATTTCCAAGTTAATAAGTATACGATTCTTCCTCTTGAAGTGAGGTTTCACCTATGGGTAATCAGGTTACAAGTTGCTTGGTTTATTCTCAGTATCTTCCTTTCCAAAATAACGGATAGCCTGTTGAACTGTCAATGTCTCTGGAGTGGTTTTGCTTCTTCCTACGGTTTGCATAAGCAATTTCTTCATTTTGAACTGACAGTACATGGTTCCGTCGCCAAGTTATTCTGTTAAGTGCATGGAGCGATACTGTGTGCTGTGCATTTCACGAGGAATGCATTTATATTTGTCCGTGGTGATTTGTATTGTGAACTGCATGTTCAGAAACATGGCGGTCGGTCGATTGCTGAACTTGCTGGTTTTGCCGTATGCAGTAATGTGTGTGCGAAAGCTGATTTTCTAGTGACTGCCACTTTAATCGACGATGAACTGTAATTTTAGTAGCTGTCTGTGGTATTGGCATTCTAGCAGCGGACCTTATGCATGTATGTCTGTGCGTGCTGTTTTGTTTGTCGGGACTGCTGTCTGTTCAATTTTTCATCTAGGACAACGAGAGGATTTTGCGTGATATTCACCGGCACGGGAAGGGAGCATTATGGGGTGATCCTTTGCCGAGAGGTTGGAACCGTGGCTAACGACTAAAGAATTCTCATCATCTTTGTTATTTTATTATACATATTAACACCTAGCTGTTGTGTCCTCTCATTCATTTTTATTTATCTTGCATCTGATGTTGTTTGCCTGAGACAGGAGATAAATGCTATTATCGAAGCCCAGATGTCGAGATACTTCATCAGAGGAGTCTATTGATGTCCATTTATAGCGGTACTAATTGTCCTCAGTATCCAGTATATACTGGATCCCCAGTGAGATTTCCCTATCAATGCCGCCAAAGGTATTTTCATTGTCCGTGAATAAAAATGGGTAAACTGCTGTAAAGCTGTGGAAATTGTGGAAATGTAAACCATATAAAAACATGGAGTGTCGATGAGCTTAAAAAAACATAATTTAGTTTAATTGTTTTAATTTAGTCGACGGATCAACATCACGGCACACGGGTGTAACCCATACGTGCTCCGTTCTACTCCTAACTAAAGCCTGAGTCCGGAGAATCTCAGCTCAGTGCACAAACTCTGTAGCGCCGGCGAGGATCCTGAAATACTGTGAGTAGATTTTTAACTCGAAATTTTGCACGGACAGCGCCGTTAGTCTACTCTTTTTTCGATTTCCAACTGCCAAGGGATATTTTACGTGCACAGCAATACACACGGGCGTCCGATCTCACTACCCAAAGACTAGGGGAAATTTGTTACTAGAAGTCCAAGTGAAAAAATCCCGGCTCTCACAGGGGCTTGAACCCGGGACCTCTAGCATTCGAGGCGGACACCATACCTCGAGACCACTCAGCCACGATAATAGCATAACTAGAAAAGCCTTTGTCTTGAATCCAAAAGGTAACAGAAAGAGAGGAAGACCCCAAAAATACATACAGAACAGAAGTAGAAACACACATGTATAATATGGCTTGGACATGGGCTGTTAAGACTAGGACAGCTTGGGGTGAATTATTGGGCCTACGCCCTAATGGGAAATAATGGGCAAAAAAAAGAAGAAGAGAAGATACGTAATGTTCTATTGTTCAATTTTCTTTCTCAAAAATTTTACACCATACAATAAACTATATAATTAGCCAATGGAAGTGTAGATATCCACACGTTTTAACGCCATCTGAGGAAGATGGGGCATATAAGGACACGCCGAATGCTTTGAAGTCTGCGTTAGAAATGTCTGACATATGACAATTTGAATACCTAATCTATTGCTTTTCATATAAGATGACAGAATCCTTTTAATTTTGCTGAAATTAGTCCGGTCCGTTCCCATTCTCCCTGAAATTACTGTTTGATATATGTTATTATGTGTATTTAAATGTTCAAAATTGGACAAATGTGTCACCTGTTCTAGCGATTCTCGGTTTATTAGCATATTCATTATAGGCGCTTACTGTGACATTCTGCTCTTCTTCTTGTTACTTGCTTTAGATGTTCTGTAACTCCAGCTCACTTTCAGCTAATAACTTAGTGCCACCGCATATCAAAGAGTGTTTATTATTTTTTTTTTTCCATTGTTGATCAGTCCAGCCATTTCTCCAGCCTGCTCACAATTTGTTTTCTATGTGTAAGTACACACAAAACCCCCATTTTGTTGTATCTAGTTATTGTATGCAATTATTTTTGTTTTATTTTGCTGACGTAAATATAAGTTGTGCAGACCTCTTTACGTTGGTTTTCATAATGTTATTAACGTGAGCTGTTCAGAAAGCAGAGGCAGCCCACTGAACATAATTGATCGCCACATCCTATAAAGGCTATGCACCTAACTTTAAATAACACTGCATGGTAGATGCACATGCTTGTAGCTTGAGGTTAGAGAAGAACAGTGTTGGCAGCTAATATAACTGTTCAACAAATAGAGTTACAGAAGAAGAAGGCAGTCGACACGTGATTACAACTAAGGTAACTAACAAAAGCAACGTCTGATGGCAGTGGGTTGCAAGACATGGCGTTTAGTCTGTGAAGAGTTAATGCAAAACAAGCGACTGTAATATTTGAGTACAAAATTGCTACTTGAGAACTGTTGACAAGTATAGGAAAGAGCTCTAAGCGATTGTAGAAGCTACACACTTAATGGTGTGGACAGAGTTAGTTGACTGAGTGCCGACGGATAATATATCGCCAACTGTGACGTCCCATTTGGACAGAAGGATGATATATCACCATATAGGGTCATAGTGTTATTTGTTTTGTTTCATGGTTACAAAGTTAGTTGCATATCCTTTACAGGACGTTTGCAGTCAACACCAGCATTTTTTGCTGTTGTTTATGTCTTGGCAAGATTTACGTTCAGTAGTTTGCCATTGCTTTCTGAACAACCTGTATTCATACCATTTCGTAAAAAAAACCAGCTTAACGCGGTCTGCAACTAAATCGAGCGCAGCTGTGTTCCGAACGCCCGCATGCGGGATCACGAACAGCGTCCGTAAAACCTACTCCACGGATATCGACATAGTATCTGCATTAATTTAAATGCTCAGTGAACGGACATTGCCATTATAATATTTGTTTATTTGATTGTATGATATGTTTGGTCCAAACCTACTTATTGCTTGGGACTGAATCAGTTAAGGGATCGACGATACTCTTATGTTTATGGAACTTATGTCAGTTTTTCTTAAGACTGTTCAAAATACCACAAGATTCTCTGACCAAAAAAAAAAAAAGAAAAAAAAAGAAAGCAATATCCAATTTGAATCGGTTATCCTTCGACACGAAACCGCGGGTTTCTAGTGAATTCCAACAAACTGTGGTACTGTAGTGCATTCCAACACACTGTAGTACTGTAGTGAATTCCAACACACTGTGGTATTGCAGGAAATAAGGAGGTTTATATAGATTTAGGCACTTTGAAGGGTTGATTTTTGCTGTGATTTACTGAGGAAAGTTAAGACACGAAAAGAGAGTACATATAGCATTCAACCAGAGAACAGACAATAGGTAATCGTGACATTACCTCTTTGGACAACAATCACCTTCACATTAATATCCTATTTGTGGCTGACTCAGTCACAAGATTATTAATCTGAGCCAGGTGATGGACCCTAATATAACTTCTCTTCTGAGGTTGAGCGGCGTAGAGGTAATGATATAATGGAACAGACAGCAGTCACAAACAGTACATCACTCTAATGAACCGAAAACTAGTTAGTTAGTTAGTCGATAGATCAGCCTCATTGCACACCGAACCATTCAGTCCATAAGTGCTCGGATCCCCTTCTCAGCAAATCCCGCAGCGTGTAGCGGCTAACGACACATGTTCTGTGTTGGTTTATCAATCTTCTTTGGCTTCCTGCGTAGTGGTCTTGTTTGGCCACACTTCTTTTAATTTTGTATTCTCACATTCTGAATATGGTTGTAGATTCACAGTCATCAAAAATTCATCATTTTTTTTTTTCACTCGCAAAAGTCTTACTTCTCGTAGAGCATTCAAAATGCCAGCCTGGTCCATGGCGAGTCAGCCCTTCACAGTTGCCTTACCTGCGAGTTTGTCAGCCCGCTCATTTCCTTGAACTCCCGCATGCCCTGGTACGAAGATGAAACTAATCTTTGCCAGCCGAGACCGCTCCAGAGACTGCAACCACTCTCTTCGGATCCACGCCATCTCTATCTTCTTGAGCATGCTCATTGAGTCGCTAAGGAAACATGCCGTAGTGAATGTCTGTGTCTCGAGCCATGTTATTGCTTTAATTACTGCCATGACTTCCATGGTCAGGCTACTTGTGGTCTCAACAAAAGCACCAGAGTTCTCCTTCACAATTCTCCCTCCAGCCTGATCCGTAAAGACCCATGAGCTTCTCATATGTAGGACGACCATCTGTGTAAATGATAGCATCACAGTCTAACGAATTCTCGAAAATCAACGCTTGTACTTCCGCCTCCCCAGCAGCCGGATTAGCTTGTCTGCATTTCCAGTCTAGCTGGATACAAACAGAAAAGGAAGTAAAAAAATCTACCCACTCCTCGCCAGGTTCTAAGTCCTCAATTGAACACAACTGTTGAAGAATGTCTTCGGCTTGAAACATCCATGACCTTCCCGTTCTGTATCCTTTCCATCCGTTCTTTGTGCTTATGGCTGAGAGTCAGGATCGCCATCGCATACTCAAAAACAGACATGTTCAGCCCCTCGTATAGAAGACATAGATGGCGCTGCTCATAGTTTGCTGCCGCCATCACCCACATCGCAGCGAAACCCCGCTTGGCCTTTGTTATCACCTGGTCTATGTGCTCATTATAAGCAAGGCTTCGATCAAAACGTATCACCAGGTAATTCATTGCCTGCGTTTTTTCCCACAGTCTATGAACGCACATTTACAGTTTGTGTTGGAGTGTTGACAATATGGTTATTCAAAGAGAACCATGTCACCGTTGCCTTTGTTGGGTTGACCGTTGCCCCAGCTTCAACACACCACATGCTTATCCGATTGAGTTCGGTTTGTAGTTACACAGCAACCTGATCTTTATCCTTACGCTGACGATACACTGAAACATCGTCGGCATATGACAATGTCCTCCCCGGTCCAGTGATCTGCTCGCTGTGATTCTCACAGTGTAGGCGTTGAACAGCACCGGGGATAATGGTGATCCCTGTGGTAGGCCAGGATATATTGTTGTTGGTTCCGAAGTCCAACTGCCACAACTGAAAACTACTTTCCGTTGAAAGAGGGCTGCAGCGATCTAACTAATGAGAAAAGGACTTATCTTGAGTTCAAGAAGCTTAAGCATTAAAAATCCAATGGTACTCTGTTGTACGCGTCATCAAGATCGATCGCTGCAGCAAAGGTTTCAATGCCTGAGTGGAAACCTTCATAGATGTCATGGGTAAAAACTGCTGCATTGGTCCAGGTTTCTCTGTTTGGACGGTACCCTCCCAGGGTAGGTGGGAAAACACCTTGCTTCTCTAGCTGGCTCGTTATTTTCCTGAGAATTAACTTCTCCAGCAGCTTGCCTATTGTATTCTGCGTGGTTATTACTCTATCTCCCTGGATTTGTGTGTGGTCTGTGCCAGGCTTCGGCAAGGGAATCAGATAGCTGTGTAACCACTCCTCCTTTATGCTAGCGCTCCCTATACTGTCGTTGTAAATGTCTGCTAGTTTCTCTAGCTCGTTGTCGGTACACCTATTGATGTCGTCGTATCTTATGCCATCTGGCCCTGGAGCGCTGTTTTTTAATCGTCGAAGCACAGCCTTGATTTCTTTCACTGTCACTGTGTCTTCATCCGAAATGTTCTGGGCCTTGCACCTGTCTGAGGTAACCTCCTTGGCAAGATTTCGGCCTCTCATGTCTGTCTGGTTGCTCTGCTCTAGATAGTGTTCGAAGAGGGCTTTGCCCTTGTTCTCGTCAGTCCCCTGCCAGATGAGGTCAGCGCCTTGGAAATCAGAAATTCTCTTGTTCATGACCACCCCACTCATGCTTTTATGTAGTAGCCAGAACAATTTCAGTGACTTGTCTGTGTTTACTCTTTCACATACCTCTGCCCATTTTTCACTTTTAACCTCCTTAACCAGTTTCTTTAAATTGCTTACTTTTGTGTGCATCTCTCTTTCTAAGTGCATGCAGGGACTATGATGGGCAACTCTGTTCTTCTTGGCATTTTGCTTGCCTTGAAGCTTTTTTATTCTGCCTTTCTCCAACAATATGCTGCAAGGGTGGTGGTCGCTGCCCTGGTACCCTAGGACACCTCATCTACACATTCTAGTGACTGAAGAAGAAACCAGCGCCAGATCAATAGCACTGTCCTCATCACCTGGGCGGCTAGCTGTCCTGGTGACACAGCCACTGTTGATACAAACCAAGTCAATGGTTTCAAGTGCAGACTCGAGCTCCTCCCCCTGAGTGTTGGAGGAAATGTTTCCCCATGATCTGCCTTTAGCGTTGAAATCGCCACAGAAAATAACATTTCTCTCGTGACCTAATATGTCACTTAAGCACTGCCACTTCTGGGAATCCACACTCGCGTTACGCGCACAAACATTAACCAACACGCATGGTAGACCGGATTGAACTCTAACCGCCTGTATTTGTATGTCGTCACTGTCCAAACTGGACATGTCTAGCTCTGAAGCCACCATACTGTCACGAATGAGAATCGCCATTCCCAGGTGTCGCCTGTTGTAGAAACATTTGAAACCCGGCAATTTGTAGTGGCTAATCATCCAGTCTCGTCTCCTGGAACGCTACAATGTCATTCCTGTACAATGAACTGAAAACTGCAGTTCACTATTGTAGGCGCCGTCTAGGTCAACGTAAACTGCAAGACCATCTCTACAATAAGAAAGCTGCCCAAACTTACCAGCGCATGTATACAACTGACCGCCAGAGTTCGAGCAAGTGTTGCAAATGTACCTTCTCTTTAGTGGCCTGAGAGATGAGCTTGGTTCCAGGAGACGAAAGTGGAAGTGAATCTGCTAGGCATTATCGAGGACCTCCTTCTGGAGACTTAATTCATCAAGACAGATTATCGTTTTCTTGAAGGTATAAAAGACTAATTGTCGAGGCAGCAGCAGCAGTGGCAATATCAGAATAAGACTTTAAAAAAAAGAAAAAAAAGAACATAGTAATAGTAATAATTTTTTTTATGTTGCGTATCCCTTACAGGCCGGCTTCCTGGCCTAGAGGTTAGCAACGTTTCTCCGTAATCTCGTATACTTTCGTAAGTAACGTGACGACGGTGAGAATCAGCAGTGGTTCGAATCGCGTCGGTAACTTAGGGGTATGTGAGCCGGCCGCTCAGAAAGCAATGGCAAACTACTGAGCGTGGTCTTGCCAAGAAATCAACGGTCAGCTGTGGGATGCTGATCTTGACAGCGATGTCCTGTAAAGGATATGCAAAACATCCTTTACATGACGTTGCAGTCAACACCATAATTTTTCAGCTGCTATTGATGTACTAGGCAAGATTACGCTCAGCAGTTTGCCATTGCTTTCTGAGCGACCGACACGTATCCCCGTAAGTTACCGGTGCGGTACTAACCACTGCCGATTTTCGCGCAGCTGCGTTACTCACGAGAATATACGGGATTATAGAGAAAGACGTTAACTCTTAGGCCAGGGAGACGGCTTAATAATAATAATAATAATAATAATAATGTTAATAATAATAATAACAACAATAATAATCAGCAGAAGAAGAAGAATAAGAAGAAGAAGAAGAAGAAGAAGAAGAAGAAGAAGAAGAAGAAGAAGAAGAAGAGGAAGAAGAAGAAGAAGAAGAAGAAGAAGAAGAAGAAGAAGAAGAGGAAGAGATAGTAATAGTAGCAGCAGCAGCAGAACACTAGGGAAAAGAAGACGAAATTACAGGCACCGTTTGTGAATGCCGAAGTTAGATTAACGAACACGCCACATGCAGGAGAAAAACTGGTGAAGTTATTGTAACCTTCAATTATCATCCGGTGGCCGGACAACACAGAAACCACGCAACTGAAGAAGAATGCGGCAAGTGTCAGTGAAGACGTTTAATCTCAAAGCCGATCAGACAAGTGATATCTCCAGGGGAAAGACATATTACTGTTAGAATGCTGGATTAGGGTGTGGCCTGTGATGGTGACAGATGAGGCGCCCGGATGAGTTGGGAATAAAACACCCCAGAAAAATGGCATAAATTGTGGGGATTTTTATAATTATAAAATCTTTATTGATGGAATGCCAGAATGAGGAATAATTGCGCATTGTTGTGTTTATATAGACTTTAGACGACGTTTAAACAATGAGATCTGACATTCTGAATGATGTAGAAGATAGATTTAGGAAGTAAACGGGATAGTCGATGACAGATAGCAAATATTATGAGCTATGTTGTGTAATTATAACGCATGTCTCTTGCAGAACGTCACTCTCACCACGGCAGGCCGAAAAGGTTTCTCATTCCTCGCCTGTTTTTCCACCGCGTGCACCATCATGTCCAAGGTAGCGGCAATATACCACCTCATCAACCATCATGTCCAAGGTAGCGGCAATATACCACCTCATGAACCATCATGTACAAGGTAGCGGCAATATACCACCCCATGAACCATCATGTACAAGGTAGCGGCAATATACCACCTCATGAACCATCATGTACAAGGTAGCGGCAATATACCACCTCATGAACCATCATGTACAAGGTAGCGGCAATATACCACCTCATGAACCATCATGTCCAAGGTAGCGGCAATATACCACCTCATCAACCATCATGTACAAGGTAGCGGCAATATACCACCTCATGAACCATCATGTCGAAGGTAGCGGCAATAAACCACCCCATGTACCATCATGTCGAAGGTAGCGGCAATATACCACCTCATGAACCATCATGTCGAAGGTAGCGGCAATATACCACCTCATGAACCATCATGTCGAAGGTAGCGGCAATATACCACCTCATGAACCATCATGTCGAAGGTAGCGACAATATACCACCCCATGAACCATCATGTCGAAGGTAGCGACAATATACCACCCCATGAACCATCATGTCGAAGGTAGCGGCAATCTTCCATGTTGAGATTTGATAAAATGTCGACATTGTTGTTCTTCTTAGTCCCCGCTGTTGTTCTATACATATTTCTTTATCACGTAAGGTCAAACTCCGTATTTTCTTCTGTAGTAATTGCGAACTTTCAATGACAAACATCAGGTTCTTACCAAAGGAAAGATGCATGGTCTCAAAAAGTTTAATTTTTTTTGGTTTTTTGGTTTTTGCTGTTGATCTGCCAGATATTCTGAATACTGTCCAACCTCTTACATTGCTATGGTTAGTTTACGTCGGACGTTAATTGGACGGTCTTCATTGTTGTTAATTGTACAGCCAAAATATTCACATTTTGTGACATTTAAAATATTTTTTATTCTTGAATGTGATTTTTGGACGGTATGTAGTTTTGTTTGTGGACATTATTTCTGTTCGTTTTCAGTTCAGAAAAAGATTTTGATTTTCGTGTCTCTTCACAGACAGGATCAGCGCTTCTAACCCTTGGCACTATTTGAGAAGGGGGAGGGGCAGTGTTATCAGCCTATCATTCTAGTATACCCTTACTTTCTGTTAAAGAGTTGCGATTTCTATAACTTATTACATATAATGATAGGCTAACGTCACCAGTTATTGTTATGATTTCATTTTCATTGCAAAACCACAGCTGCATACATCCCTTGTTAATTATGCTTGAAGCAAATAACAGTTAGCAAGTCACAATAATATGAAACCCTTAAGGTCAATATATTTGCTTTATTCGTCGTCAATTTGTATGATGCTGCAAACATTTATTTAGAAACTAGCAGACCCGGCCCGGCTTCGCCCAGTCCCTGGTGGGGAGCATCTCATTTAATTAATATAAGTAGTCATATAAGCTCCCGTTCCCGTTCCTGACTGTCTGTCTGTCTGTCTGTCTGTCTGTCTGTCTGTCTGTCTGACCCTGCCCGGCATCGCCTGGCTCCTGGTGTGGAGCATCTCATTTAATTCATATAAGTAGTCATATAAGCTTCCGTTCCCGTTACCGACTATCTGTCTGTCTGTCTGTCTGTCTGTCTGTCTGTCTGTCTGTCTGTCTGTCTGTCTGTCTGACCCTGCCCGGCATCGCCTGGCTCCTGGTGTGGAGCATCTCATTTAATTCATATAAGTAGTCATATAAGCTCCCGTTCCCGTTCCCGACTATCTATCTGTCTGTCTATCTCTCTGTCCCTCCCTCTCTGTCTGTCTGTCTGTCTGTCTGTCTGTCTGTCTGTCTGTCTGTCTGTCTGTCTGTCTGTCTGTCTGTCTGTCTAATCATTTATTGGTTGCGGTTAGAACAACCTTAGATAAACGGACAAAAAGCATTAAAAAGAGCACTTGAAAGATCTTTACATATTCCCCCAACAATTAACTTGGGTAAATGGAGCGGCGGCAGCAGCAGCAGAAGAAGAGAAAAAGGAGGAGTAGGAGGAAGGAGGAGGAAGAGGGTGGAGGAGGGAGGAGGAGGGAAGAGGAGGAGGGAGGAAGAGATAGGCAGAGAGAGTAGGAGGAGGGAGGAGGAGGAGTAGGGAGGAATAGGAGGGAGGAGGAGGGATTAGGAGGAAAAGGGGGGGGAGAAAGAGGAGGATGAGGGGGGAGGAGGAGGAAGGAGGAGGAGGGAGGAGGAGGAGTAGAGAGGAGGAGGAGGGAGGAGGAGGGAGAAGGAGGAGGAGGAGGAAGGAGGAAGAAGAGGGAGGAGGAAGAGGAGGGAGGAGGAAGAGGGAGGAGGAAGAAGGAGAAGGAGGGAGAAGGAGGAGGAGGGAGGAGGGAGGAGGAGAACGCAGGAGGAGGAGGAGGGAGGAGGAGGGAGGAGGAGAAGAGAGGAGGTGGAGAGAGGAGGAGGGAGGAGGTGGAGGGAGAAAGGAGGAGGAAGAAAGAGGTAGAAGGAGGAGGGAGAAGGAGGAGGGAGGAGGTAGGAGGGGGAGAGGAGGTGGAGGAGAATGATGAGGAGGGAAGAGGAGGAAGAGGGAGGAGGAGGGATGTGGAGGAAGGAGGAGGAGGAGGGAGGAGGTAGAGAGGAGGGAGGAGGAGGAGAGGGAGGAGGAGGAAGGAGAGAGGTGGGAGGGGGGGGGGGGTAAGGGGAGG